>APFE030839777.1:0-10856 GCA_000404065.3 Pinus taeda
AACACGACGGTTGCTCCACCTTTATCAGCTTTTAGAACCACTATTTTATCATTATTACGGAGAGACTTCAGAGCCTCCCTCCCTTCCTTATCAAGGTTACTTTTTGGGCGCTTAGATTTCAACAAGGCTAAAGAACATTCCTGTCTTAGTATTTCCCTGTCGTTTGATGAAAGACCTTGTGTCCCATTTTCAATGTTGCAAATGATGTTTTCAAAGGGGATGTTCTTTGGTGAGATTGCAAATCCCAAACCCTTGCTCAAGATTTCAGTTTCTTCAGGATTGAGTGTTAACATGGGAGGTATTAACACAGTCCCATTAATTAAAGCTGGTCCAATTATTAACTCAGGCTCCAGGAGTATTAACGCAGGGCCAACAAATAGCCGGAGAAATGCCAGCGTTAGCCCATTTATTAACAACGCAGGTTTAGAAGTTAGCACCCATTCAGGTCAGAATCATGATATTAACTCAGGCTCAGGAGATGATACGATGGGGTGTTATAAAAACAATGGTATTGCGGAATCCTTCGCTGTCCGGGGCTCGATTGAAAAGAAAATTATAAACATTGAAAAGAAAATTATAAACATTGACGATAATATGGGGGATAGAAGGGGTAATACTACTATTAACAGTGTGAAGGACAATATAATACAAAGCACTATCTTCAATATCCCCAGCACATTAATCAATCTTAAGAACAAAGGCCGGTTAAGAGGTAAAAAATTCGATGCTAATAATAAATCGAACCATGAGATTAGTAATAATCATGATGCTTCCAAGAATAATGACATCATTAATAGGGTTGGGGACCTCTGTGTTCAGAATTCTCAAAGAAAAAGGGTTGTGAATCTATCTTCTATAACACTCAATCCTGAAGAAACTGAAATCTTGAGCAAGGGTTTGGGATTTGCAATCTCACCAAAGAACATCCCCTTTGAAAACATCATTTGCAACATTGAAAATGGGACACAAGGTCTTTCATCAAACGACAGGGAAATACTAAGACAGGAATGTTCTTTAGCCTTGTTGAAATCTAAGCGCCCAAAAAGTAACCTTGATAAGGAAGGGAGGGAGGCTCTGAAGTCTCTCCGTAATAATGATAAAATAGTGGTTCTAAAAGCTGATAAAGGTGGAGCAACCGTCGTGTTAAACAAGGAAGACTACATTCACAAAATGAATGAGCATTTGAGTTGTGGAAGTTATAGAAAGGTCAATTCTAACCCAATTCCCAAGGTGATGAGGCAGGTCAAGAAAGCCATCATGGAAACCAACCTGGATGACAAAATAAAAAAGAGGTTGATTCCCACCTGTGAAGTCATTCCTAGAATCTATGGATTACCGAAAATCCACAAAGAAGGGGTCCCTCTCAGACCAATTGTTAACACTATTGGTTCTCCTACATATGAATTGGCTAAATATGTAGCCAAGATCCTAAAACCTCTGGTTGGTAACACAGAGTCATTCATAAAAGACTCAACTGAATTTGTCAAATTTATTAAGGATAAGAAGGTGGATAAAGATGATATCCTAGTGAGCTTTGACGTCGTATCATTGTTTACAAAGATTCCCCTTGATGAAGCCGTGCACGTTATAAAAATGGCCACCGACCCTCAAACAGCAAAACTTGCGGAAATCTGTTTACGGTCCTTTTTTTCAGTTTTCAAGATCACTATTATGAACAAATTTCAGGAGTTGCCATGGGTTCCCCGCTCTCACCTATTGTCGCTAACCTATACATGGAGTACTTTGAGAAGAAAGCCCTTGACTCATTCCACTTAAAACCAGCTTGGTGGAAAAGATTCGTCGATGACACCAACCTGAATTGGACTCATGGTAAAGCAGAGCTTGAGAAATTCTTCAATCATCTTAACTCCTTATCCTCTGAAATCAAATTTACTATGGAGCTTGAAGAGAATGGTAAGATCCCCTTTCTTGACGTCCTGATCAGTAGAAGGGAGGATGGAACTTTGGGACACCAGGTCTATAGAAAGAAAACTCACACGGATAGCTATCTTCATGCTGACTCTTACCATCATCCATCCCAGAAATCTGGCGTCTTAAACACCCTTGCGGTCAGAGCTTTCAGGATTTCTGACCCAGATCACCTAAAGGAGGAGATTGAACACTTAACCTCTGTCTTCAAAAACATTGGGTACAAGGAATGGAACATCAAGAAAGCTATAAAAAGAGCTCAAGACAAGGCCCTCTCTAAGCGTACCCCTGAGGACAAAGAAAATCAGGGAAGGGTTTACCTTCCATACATCCAAGGGGTTACCGACAAAATTGCGAAAGTATTAAAAAAGAAAAACATAGATACTCAATTTACAACATGTGGAACTATAAGGCAGATGATGAGATCAGTTAAGGACAACATCGATCGTCAACAGCTCAAGGGAGTATACAAGATTGATTGCTCATGTGGTAAGAGTTACATTGGGGAAACAGGTCGATCTCTGAAAACAAGGCTTAAAGAACACGCAGTTGACATAAAGAATGATAGATCTCGTACGTCGGCCCTTGCAGAACACTCATCCAAGACCAAACATTAGATGTGTTTGGAAGACGCCAAGGTAATTGCAAGGGAGGACAATTATCATAAAAGAAAACTCAGAGAGGCCATTGAAATCATGAAATTCCCGCGGAACCTCAACAGGGACAATGGAATTGAAATCAGTGGAAGCTGGTTTCCCCTGATCAGACAAATTAACCCCTCGAAGCCCTCGGAAGCTCAAGATCAATAGACCCTCCAGTCAGAAGGTCTTATTAATTAATTAATTAATCATCACATATCATTTAATTTAATTAATTTAATTAATTATATTAATTAAATTAAATTAAATTAAGGACTTAATTAATTAAATTAAATTTAAAATAAGGGCTAAATTAAGGGCTTAATTAAATATATAATTATAAATTAAATATAGATTAGTAAAAATGGGATTATGGTAATTAAAATAATAATATTAATTATTATATATAAAAATTCATAATTAATATAATTAATTAATTAATATAAATAAGGTATAAGATTAAAATAAAATAATATGGTATTAAAATTTATTAATATAATAAATATAATTATATTAATAAAAATAAAAAATTTGATATAAATATAATAAAAATAAAAATAATAAAAATAAAATAAAATAAAATTAATATAATCAATTAATTATATAATATAAGGCTTAATTAAATTATTATATAAAAATAAATTAGGTCTAATAAAATGAAAATAGAATAGGTCTAATACAAAATAAAGAATGAATTAACTAAATTAATTTTATTAATCCAATTTAAAGAATAAGAATTTGATAAAAATAACCATTAAAATAAAATTCTAAAATATTGCCATTAAATTAAGTAACTGATGAATTATTAAATTAGATTTTAATCATTCTAATTGTATTGATTAATTATTGATTAATTAATTAATTTAATTTATATGTTAAAATATGATTGTTTTATTATGGCTAAAAATAATAATTAAAAAACTAAAAATTAATTATTAATAATAATAATAAATATAAATCATGAAATAATAAGGAATGTCGGCTCTCATATCAGGGTTCCTTTGTGTATTTATATCCAGGTGCCTCGCTCTGCTCTCATCATCTTTCATTCATTTCATTTCTATCTTTCAAAGATGGTCCTGATGATGGACCCCCGTTGGGGTTCGAAACGTCGACAGACTGAAGTGGAAACTGTGGATAATCCGGAACATGAACCTACAAAAAACTACCACAGAGGCTTGAAATCCAACACAACCAAGATTTTTCGGATTAGTGGATGCACCCTTAACGGTCCTTACAATTTCACCAGTCGAGCGGGAATTGTGCTAGGTTTGGTGCATCGGTTCCACATTTGAGGCGCTCAAGCCAAGTTGAGACCAATTTGTAGGAAGGTTAGCTGCAAATTTTGGGAAAAGTAGGAAACAAGCATAAATTTCTCAGTTTTTGGCCAAATGAGGTGCAAAAAGAACCAAAATAGGGGTTTTTGACTTTTATGGAGCCACTGGAGATATTGTTTCAGCATTTTGAGTATTGTAACTTTATTTAAACACATATTTTTTAGAATAATGGAAGAGGCCCAACATTGGAAGTTGGACCATGAGATGTAGCCCAAGAGGAGTGAACTCCTTTATCATTTGTTGCTTTGTGTTTGTTGTTATGGTACTAATGTCTTCTTTACTTTTTTTGCAAAACTAAGTTTTTAAATCATGTTAATGTGTTAATGAAATTGGTGTAAGTGTTTAAGAACTCTAATCATTACACTTGAAAATTGTTTAAAAATATTCAAGTTATCACATTCAAATCATTTTTTGTATCGGAGCATAGGTTTATTATGAAGATTTAATTTGTTTGCAAGTATTTTTCTGATGCTTACAAGGTTGAAGCTCAAGAGAGAAGAAGGAGATTTGGTGGAGCCAATATCTCAAATTGTTTCAAGGAGAACAAACAATCCTCAAGCTTCAATAGTGATGGCACATGAAGGTCCTAAAGAGATGTTTGAAGATGAGAAGACTTTCAAAAAATAATTCTTTGAGATGTTAGAGATGGTTAAGGTTTTGTATGAGTAGAGTAATTACATACTGTATGGAGAAAGCTCAAAACCTCATGGAGGAAAAGGAGGCAAACCTCAAAAAGGGAACGGAGGGAATTGTGACAAACCACCACCTTCACCTCCATCATCATCCCCATCTTCATCTTCATCCTCATATTCATCTTCATCCTCACCTTCAACTTCTTCTACCCTTTCACAAACACATCCAAATTCCCCAAAGGGTCATGGTAAAAATCCTTTGCTTAAGCTTGATATTAATTTTGAATTGCCTATGTATGATGGAGAGGTAAATGTAGAAAGATTAGACAATTGGATTCATCAGATTGAAGTGTATTGCAGGATACAAAGAATCAAAGATGATGAAACCAAGATTCAGATTGCTTCTCTTAGATTGGAAGAAGCAACACTCATTTGGTGGGAAGGAAAAACTCAAGAGGACATGAAGAAACATGGTAAGGTTTTACCCTCTTGGAATGATTTTATTGTTGCAATAAGAAGACAATTTTATCCATTAGCATACATGCAAAAATCTATTATGGTTTAGCAGAACTTTAGGCAAGCTAAAGGGAAAAATGTGCAATCTTATACTCAAGAATTTAGGAAAAGAGCTTTGATATTGGGTATAGAATTTTCCTCACAAGATACTTTGCTCAAATACATTGGAGGATTGCATAGTTATTTGAGACATACCATTCTCATGTTTAAACCAGATGAAGTTTGTGTTAAGGCAACTAATTTAGAGGCAAGAGGGAAAATTTTTTATGAAGAAACTAGTGAGAGTTCCTTTGAGTCTAGAGAAAAAGGAAAATGTAAGTTCAAAGGAAAAGGGAAGAAGAATGTTTCCATCAAGATGGATAAATACAAAATCACATGTAAACATTTTTCCAAAGAGGTACATGACGAAGATCATTGCTGGAAAATTCATCTAGAAATGAGACCCAAAAAGTTTAAGAACAAGGAGAAGGAGACAACTACAACTACACAACATGATTTAGGTTCAGATTTTGGAGATGAAACAAAGATGACAACCATGGGTTTGAAATTTAAGGACATTGCAAGTACTAGTTCTTCAATTTGTCTCTATGAAACTCAAGATGAAAAATCAAGAATAGAGATTTTCCATATTAGAGTTATTTCCAAACATACCAAGATAGATACATTGTTTGGCAGTGGTTCACAAGAAAATCTTATCTCAAAATACATTGTCAAGAAGTTGAATCTAGAAACCATTCCTCATCCTAAACTGTATCCTTTAGGTTGGGTATGTGAGAATGCAAAATTGCAGGTGAAAAAGAAATGCATAGTTAGATTTGCAATCACTGCAAACTTTCTAGATGAGGTAGAGCTTGATGAAATTCCAATTGATATATGTGGTATTGTTTTGGGAAGCCCATATCTATATGATAGAAGAGATATTTTCCATTGCCATGAGAACAAATATCATTTGTTCAATAATGGGATTGAGTAAATTATTAGAGCACACAACAAGAATTTGAATGCATCTCTTATAAATGCGGGACAAATGAAGAGGATTGTTAATTCTAGTCAAAACTTTGCATTCTTAATGATCAAACATGAAGGTTTTGAGGAATCTAAAGCCTTTCAAGGATATGATTCAAGTTTGAAATCTAATTACATTGATGTTTCTAATTCATGTGATAATATGTTTCAGGAATCTAACATGTTGCCTCCTAAAAGAGGTAAATAAAATAGAGCAAATTTGTAGCAGCTTGCATCATTGTTGAACATTAGTGTGACCAAGGTGACAATGTTATAAAGTGCAAGAGTCAAAGAGAAAATGAAAAAGAAAATTAACAAAGAGGACATTGGTTCCATAACTTCTTCTTGTGTGTTTCATACTATGTTGGTTTTGAAAAGGGATGTGCATGGTGATGGCAATCACATTTGGTCAAGAGTCAAGCCAAGTACAAGGCTAGACACAGTAAGCATTATCACGACGACAATGTTCAAGGTGAGAATAATTTGAGATTGTTTAAGTTTCCTTTGATTGGAGACTGAGGAGGGAATGTGTTTATTTCTTCAAAAGTATTTTGTTGTTCTGCATATTCTGAAAAATTGCAGCAAGATGCCATCTATGATAGCAAGACAAGGACTCCAAAATCAGGGAAAATGATGTATTCTCATGGAAAGCTCAAAATGTCAAATTCAAGCAAAGTTCAGTGGATTGAGATTGAAAGGGTGAAGGAGCTCTACCCTCATCTATTTTTTCATTTATAAAGAGCTTTTGGAGGTCCAAAAGCTTCCAATGGGGAGGAGTGATCCGATGGATCAAAATAATTCTCAAAATTGAAAGTGTGTGACAAAGATTGAAGCCTATACGATTGGATAGATCTCAGTGATCTAAATCCAATGCAAATCATTTCTCTAAAATACGACATCTGATGCTCCCAAAAACACGTTCTGATCATTTTGGGAAAAGGGTCATATGTGTTTCGTGTAATATAACATATCCGAATTATATTTAAACTGTGGTGAATGCACCATTAGGGGAGGGGTTGTGCTAAGCCCTAGCCCTCGGCCACCCCTACTCCACAGGATTGTTGGTGGGGGGCCAAGGGCTAGGGCCTAGCCCATCCCGCGTGACCTTTGTTACAATCACATGCCATAGCGAAGAAATGCGGGAGCACAATAAAGTGGGAGCCCATGGTCGCGACCATTAACACAACCCTCATGACCCTTAGCATGCCATATGCCCAAGTCCATGTGACTGAGTGCAAAGAACTAGAGCAAATAATGGTAAGGGGGGCAGCCTCGGGTCTTATGAACCACGATGTGACCAGCAATGCATGGAAAAGGGATCAACCCCTAGGGGGCCACCCCATAGGCATATGCACAACATGAGACCAAGGGCGCGTGCTAGTGACAGGGGCTAGAGAGAGCCCCCAAAACTTGACACCCTATGTGGTTTTATGGTCATCATGTGACCAGGATTTTCAGGACTGGGGGTTGTGCCCTTAAATATTTTACAATTTTGCCTACCAAGTGGGAATTGTGTGAGGTTTTGTGCATCGTTTTCGCATTTGGGGCGTGTTATCACTCAGGTTTTCCCAAAAGTTGTAAGAAAGGGAAAGGAAGCTGAGGTAACCACAAACCAATCTTTTAGATACAGATTCTAGCCAATCTGCATCCAGAGAGGGCTCTCTCTTTAAGTTTTAGATTTTTTTTTTAAAGATATTAGGCTAGTTGTGAATTTTAGGAGTTTGTTTGATTTTGGTTGGTGAGATTCAAGAGCAAAGGGATAAGACTCAGTAGTTTAAGCCATTGGACTAATGGAGTCAAGTAATATGGCTTTACTGGACTTGCTTTCTTAACGAAGGATGGTTTTACAGAGCAAGATCGTCAAACAGAGAATAAGCAACGATTTTGAAATATATGGAATGATTTCAAAATGGGTGAAGAGCAGTTAAGATTCCTTCAACTTATTTGAAAAAATGGAACTGGAATTTATTACAAGTAAAGAGTAATTAAGTATTCTTTAAATAATAATCAAAGTGGTAGAACTAGAAAACAGGAGCAATGAAGATTTCATTGTTTATTCTAATTCAGAAGAAAACATAGAAAATGATAACTTTTGAAGACAGAGTGCAACCAACCATATTCTGAATTACTCTTTTTTGTTTATCATTCAGATATAAACAAAGATGATATAAAAAAAAAACTAGGAAAACTTTAAAACACAAGGGATAGATGACTTATTGATCTGGTGTTTGATGCAAGAAATCTGTAGAAAGTCCTTTGTCTTAATTCTTTATCCAGCAAGCCATACAAAAATTTGATCCAATCAGCACTTTATTCCAAAAAACCAGTATTACAGCAATGTATATGAATCCACCCTCAATACTCCAATTGAGGGAATATTTATACAAAATATTTTACACAAAATATCTCATAACAGAGTGAGATATATTCTAGTGATGACTAATAATTTTTTACAAGAAAATAGAGACAACTAGTCCCGAAGATAGAAGAAAAGCAAACTGATGTTGTGTTGTTCCTATTTGTGCTGAGTGTGCTGGAGGCAGGCCCTTTTATTTGGCTTGCTACTGTCTTCTTTAGTAATTTCGTGTTGCCTGTGCTATTTGACTGATACTCTTTACCTGCTCTAATACACTTTGACCTATTTTGATCCCTGCTCATCTTTATTCATCTGACCATGGTAAATAGCCCAAAATTTACCTTTTACTGAAGACAAAATTTACAAAATTTCTAACATGTCTTCCCACCATTTTTGCTCTGGCAATTTGTGCTTCTGAAGTTTCCTTAGAGTTTCATCCATCTCTATATATCTGAAAAAGTTACGTTGGATGGTGAATAAGTGCTTTACCTCATGTTCAATAAAAAGTAAGTTCTCTAGGCTGTCATAGAGAACTCGGCCTATGGGGAGTGCTTTCACTCCTGATGCACTGGTTGATGAGCTAGCTTGATTACCAGCATACTTATTCAATTTATCTACATAATCAATATGTTTCATTAATTTGTCATTAATTACCAAAGGACTTGGTAGCCCTTTACCCTACAAAATTGTGAACTTCTCCATAAAAGAATTGATTTCGACCTGCATATCCTGGCACCTTCTTTCTAAGTTCTGCATCAAAGTTCTCTTGGTTAGAACCCTTTTGATTTCCAAAATGGTGTCTGTCCTGTTAGAGATGCCAAGTTATTCCAATTGCTCTCTATTTCTGTTGTTCAAAAAATGTATAAGCATGTTGGCTTCATCTGGCATTTTACCCAACTGTGCTCTTGCATGCTGAATTTCTGCATGGGTTGATTTTACTAAGTCGATCTGCTCATAGATCACTTGGATAGATGGCCACAAATCATTTATACACTGAATGATGTTAGCCCAAAGGATTTTCTTGATCTCTCCCAGGGGCTTATCAAAAGTGAGCTCTTGTTCTAATGTTTTCACTTTACTTTCTAAGGCTTTAATCTCCCTAGTTTTTTCCACAACACTTATTTTGGAGATATCATAATTTCTCTCTGCCTTAGCCAATTGCACTTTTACCTGTTTCAGCTTTGTAACTTGTAATCTCATTTCTTCTATGGCTTTTATTAATTCTTCTGTGCTTAAATTAGCACTGCTGCCTGGTGTTGTACCTGTTGTTGATGTACCTATTGCAATTGTACCTGTAAATACCTCTGATGTGACTGTTGGGACATTTGGAGCTAATGTTATTCCAAGTGTGGAGGGAACTGCAGTTGAGACTATGGGGATTACCTTAGGAGGATGAGAGGTCAACTCTCCCTGCTTTTCCTTCATTACTTTTTCTAATGCCTGCTCTGTAGCATTTAATCTTTCATTAAGTTTCAAGAGCAGGTCCATCATATCCTCTTCAGATTTCTGTTGTATAAATTCTGCAGTTTGTGGATGCCTTGAAGGAGGTAGCTTCAGTTGTTTCCTCAGAGCAGCAATGTCCTCTTCTTTTTTCTTGATTAGTGCCTTTATGCTTTTAACATCTTTGGGATCATGTCCCAATCCAATGATGATCTCTTCTAATGATTTGATTCTGTTATCCTTGGCCAAAGAAGAGGCTTTCTCCAAATTTAATTGAGCAGTTGTATTGTCCAAGGAATTTTGTAACTTATGGGCCAGCATTGCTTTTTTAGTCAGTGTGGAATAGACCATTTCCCCAGTTTTCTTGTGGAGTTCAATTTGATCCATAGGATGAATATCTTTGGCTAGGACCTCCAAGTTTGTTCTGATGTAATCGCTGCTAACTGGGGTTGCTGCACCTTTGGCTTAAAGTAACTCATTAACATTTTTCCTTCTTTAATGTCATAGGCTGATATTAATCTCTGCTGGTTTGTGGGGGCCATTTTCAAATACTGACTGTAAATTTGAAGTCTTACAGGATCATTTCTGGCTTTTATCTCTATGAAGGTATTTTTGATGTCTGAGGCCTATTTACTGTGTGGCCTGAGGGATGACACTTTTGTACTCTGTTGTCTTTCTAACTCTTGCATCTGTGAGCTAGCAGATGTGCCTCCCACTGTGAAAGTTTTTTGGCTATCTCTTTCTTCTCTCTGGCTATCTACAGTTTCGTCAATTATTTCCTCTTCTGACAGAGGGTTCAATCTTTGCCTCTTTGCTCCAGGCTCTTCTATGGGTCCACTGATAGGTGTGGTGGCTTCTCTGTCTCTCTTTTTATTTCTTTCCTCATTTAGAGGAGTTTGCAATGATGGGCTTTCTGCTACTTTAGTTTGGGCTGGAGAAATTTGCACTTGACTCTATTCTTTGGACATTCCGGGTTGATCTGTCATTGTAGGCTGCTCTGTGG
>APFE030839786.1:0-10828 GCA_000404065.3 Pinus taeda
GATTGCATTAACAAAGATACACAAGATCAAGTCTTCAGCAAAACTTAATGCTCAGAGTTGTTCCCAAAATATATAATTACAGTAATCGATTTTTTCCCCCACGCTCAATGGCGTGGTGTCTTTATATAACAGAAATGACAGAGATATTTAGATACAAAAGATAAGCTAAAGCAGCGATCCCTCAGGATCAGAGATCCTGAGGGATTCGCTAATCGTTCAGTTCTTCTCATCCTTTTTCTTGCGCTCTCCGTCTTGGCGTCCACGTTCTTTTCCTGAGTCATTCGGCTTTAATTCTTCTAGATCGCGTCCGCATCCGGTTTCCTAGCGAGGGGACAGCAGTTGCTTTCCCTTTGCTTCTTGTTTCTGCTTGATGCTTCCCCGTTTCCGCGTCCTTCTGCATAGAAATCATCGATTATTGGTGATTGAGCTTCGTTTGTTCATTTTCACACTATTCATCAAAATCCTTTTATTCTCTAGACTTATAATGCAGAAAAGGTTAAGAAACTCATTAGAAAACCACTAGATTACTATTCAAAAAGCATACCTTTCAAGCGCTCCACAACCATCTAAGGAGCCTTGGGATGTTAGGGAGGCCACCAGGGCCATGAAATAGCTTCACATGGATGACTAAGTTGATCAAAGGATGAGAAACACCTTCAACAAAGGGGGTGATGATTAGTCCCGTCAATAGGTAAATTTTGAAGATCATTATGCCATCCTCCAACCTTAAAACTATCATTCTCTTACATTAATTCACATTTTTTTGTTATATTATGCTTAGTAAGAGGAGTAAAAGGCGTTTTTCATAGTATGTGGCCTAATGTGGTTTAATTGCAGGAAAATGAAGCATTTTTTAGGCTATTACTATATAGGGGCTTGATGGAGACAACTAGGAGAGAATCTAGGGAGTTTGTCCACCTCCTTAACTACCAAAACTTGGTTTGGGATCACAATATCCTCTCTCACCAGTTCAAAATCATTGGTAGCCGAGTGACTCCTAGTCTAAGTGAAGACCAAAAGGGACAAGATCCACCATTTTTAGATAAAGGAGGGAATCACTCCTACTTTCAAGGGAGCTGCTTCAACTGCCCTTTTGTATAAATAAACTAGAAGAAGAGCTCCTGAGGATTCAAATTTTTTGTTTAGCTAGGTGTAGCTATTGAGCTTCAAGCTTGACATTGTAATTTTATGTGATGTATTAGACTTGCACTTTTTGATAATGAGAAGTTAGATTTAAGCCGCATCTGAGTTAGTTTCAAAGGGCTTAGAACCTTGGGTTTGGGCCCAAACTAGAGGCTTTGGTCCCTCTTCTTGTACTTATGTTACTTCTTGAATCCAAGTAGTTTGTAGTTTCTTGCATTTCAGTATAGATTAATCTATAAAATCCTGTGGTTGTAGCCTCTACATCACCTCTTTTGTGAGAGAATGAGTGGAATGATTCACAACCATAGTCCAAAAATATAGTGTTTATGATTTCTTGGAAATAGATTAGCGTTAATTGTCCTATTTTACATTTTCTTTTTGTAGCTTAGAAGAGAGTTTAGTGATTAGATCAATGTTATGGCATAAATTAGATGTTCTTTAAATTCAACTCATCTTTTCCATCATAAGTTATTTCATTTTGTTAATGATAAATGGATGCATGCATGTGATTGATTGCAAGGCTAGTTGATCTGTAGGGAAGGGCACCATTGTCACTTCCATATTCTCTTTACACTTCCAAATTATGTTCGTAAACCCTGTTTTATAAGTCATTTTTCCTAGTATACCAAGTGCACTCATCCTAGTGCAATATAGGCCTCTGAGAGGTCGTGAGCTTGGCTAGGGGCTCAGACCAACCTCTCTCCATTTTCTTCAACTTACAACCACCTCTCCATACCCTCAAGACAACAATTTCACCTTCAAAATCCACTCATATGCCCTCCTATAACATTACAGGCCTCCTATAGCAATCACCTGTAGCAAACCTGTAACATCACTTTCCTTCATTAGTTTTGATCCCCACTGCAACTTGACTTAGTCTAGATGAATGATGACCCAAATATATGATTTTATGATCAGGAGAAGATCCCACGCCACTCCAACCACTCCTTTTCTTCATTGCAAAAACATAGTAGAGTTAGTTTTTTTTTTTTTTTACAAGTATGATGCAAGTATGTTAATGATGTACAAGCAAGTATAAACTATGCAGATGGTACATGCAATTCTAATTGATAGTTTGATGAATTATGAAAGACAAAATAGTTTCCTTTCTACAAGTAGATTTGGTACTTTGATGGATTCTGTAAGATAAAATAACTTTCTTTTTGCAAGTAGATAAGCCTTTGTCCTTTCATGAGCTGATTAGTTAGCATTTACATGTTGAGTCAATGGAATTTCCACTTTCATAACTCAAAGTAATTTCCAATTGTACATTTACTAGCAAGCTTTCACTCTAATTCAATAGGAGGAATGGTCTTTGAGAATTTTTGATCTAATGCCATAGATGAGGGTGGCGTGAGTGGAACCCTATCTGTTGTGTATATAACACTATCACCTCAAAGTTTGTATGAACTTCGGGCTGATAAATTGAGATGATGAGCCCTTGGGAGTTGCAACATTCTTGGTGCAATGCTAAAGCTCACCACAAAACACATTTTGAATCAAATATAACCGCAAAATCATCAACATATGTTGAAACTGCAACTGCCTGTTTCTTCTTACCCTTCTTGTTGGGACACTGAATAACATAATGATCCGTCTTCCCATTAGCAAAGCATTTCAATTTTCTCATGTCCTTCTCCTTAGACTTATGCTTGCCCTTATCTTGCTTTGCTCCACTAGAAGACCCATTCTTGATCTTCTTACCATTCTTTCCCTTTTCCGCAAGAACAACATTCTCCTCTTCACCTCCCCCACCACTCTTGCTACCCCACTTTGTACTCCTCTCGATCTCCTCCTAGATAAAATCTTCCCACATTCTCCTCTAATCAAGAAAGTGCTCTCTAGCCACCAAGCCATGGATAAAACCATCCCACTTCTTAGTGAACCCATCTAACAGAATCCTAACCAGTTGTTCCTTTGGAACAACCTCTCTAATGGAGGCTAACTCATCCTTCTCAAATGAGACTGGTGAGGACAGATGTCACACTATCAGTCTTGGTCATCTTGGTGTTGCGTAGTTTGTATGAAGACCATCTTCCTGTTCTCATTACAACTCTAGTATAAAGAGACAAAGGACTCCCACATCTGATATGCATACCTCATCCCTAAAACATATAGGAATAAATGTTCCTCAATGGCATCTATAAGGATCCTCTTTTCCTTCACATTATTATTGTTGAACTCCACCAACTAAGTTGGATATGTGGGTGCTTGTACAAAATCTTCAACAACATCCCACACTTCAACTTCCTCTAGTAAAAGCATAATTCTCTCCTTCCACGGGCCAAAGTTTTCAGCCACTTCCAATCTGTCCTCCACTCTCAACCTAGTAGTCGTGGCCCCACAACCAACAATATGGAGCAAATATGTGAGCTAAAACCTTCCTCCCTATGAACTGATGAATTATTTGGGTTTATGACAGGGTTTTGGATCTCTGAAGCAAAATTTAATGCTTTCTTCCCTCTTTATCAATTGAGTGAAATTTGAGATCTGAGCCTCAACTTAACTCTGATACCATGTAGAAATTAAATGCCCTGCACCCTTGACCCAGTTTACAATTTTGTATGTGTTTATTTAGGCCCAACCCACATGTTTTGTCATGATGATATAAATTTCAGAATGCATTTATTGAAAACACAAAGAGTGCTTCTACTCTTTCTTTTTTTCACTTTCCTAAAAACTAATAATTAGTGCAAAAATAAATTCAAGCATTCAACACATTAGAGACACTAGTTTTTGGTCAAGATGACCCTTGGAAAACCCCATAGCCTCTTGTGGAAAACCGATCTTCAAAGGAAGATTTTATTGCTTGAGAAATTATGAATAACTACATAAAAACACAATGCTTATCTCCCTTTTTGTTGTAACATTAAATGCACATATTCTATAAATTTGTGCTGATTCACAAATCAAATTTGATAGAAATTTGTGCCTAGAATTTTTAGTATTAAATTATCTGCCTATCTCCTTGATTTTAGTGCCCATAATCTACCTCAATTTCTATAATAAAATGGTGACTATACTACCCCGAAAATCGTGCCAGAATGTAGCAAAACACCTCCTCAAAAATCATGCTTCTTGTAGCTATTGTCGAGAAATTTATGCCTTGAATTTCAAGCCTAAACAATGTTATTTCCTCCCTCGAATTTCATGCCTCTTGCCTCAAAATTTGTGCTGAATATTTACTATTATTCCCTTAATTTGCATGCTATTTTTTCCTTGAAATTCATGCCTCAACTCCTCGATTTTTTCTACCTATTTTTCGTACAAAATCATGTTATTGTTTGTACAATCTCCTTGAAATTTGAGCCCCTTTCTCTTAGCTACGAATTCTCCTCCTCCTTGAAGTTTTCTCTTTAGCCTCTCTTCTCCTCATGCTCTCTCTCAAGTGTGAAGTGAAGAATGCATTTCCCTTTTCCTGTTTTGTCTCCTTGGAAAAGATTGAATCCCTAAACCTAGGATCCAATGGTTGGAATTTCATCCGCAAATCTCAAGATGTGTGATTGAGATCATTTCTTCCAACTGACCCCCCTCATATACTGACTCCATCACTTAAAAGTCTCCTTGTACATTTTTCAAGTTATGTACCTTTCTAAATTTTTCTCATAAAGTGATTTTTCACCTCTCTTTAATATTAGAAAAGTACACTTAGTACTTTTCACATAAAGTCACTTTATATGGTACAAGTGACTTTAATATTAGAAAAAATACATGGTACAACACTTCTAAGTACCTTTTCAACCCATAACATTAATATAGCTCATAAATGTCATCAAGACAAAAGTCATTAATGTGTTCACTACACTAAAAGGGATAAAAGCCTAGTAACACCTCTCCTTGGTACTATTTTCAACACTTTCGAGCAATCTTCTCTTTTGCCTTTAAGGAAACTTGGTATGAATCCTCAACAATATTCAAAGAGATCAGGCCGATTTCATCTTGAATATTAAATCTTGACCCATTTATATATCTAGCAAATTTATCAACATCATCTTCTACATGACCAACTCTAATATTCAATTTATATAACTCCTTCATGTATTCTCTAACTGACATGTACTTCTATCTAAGGTTTTGTATTTGTTTGAATAAATTAATTTGATAATCATTGGGTAAAAGTTTACCTTTGAGTTTTGCTACCATTATGTCCCAATATTTAATATTAGAGTTTCCTTTCCTCTTTCACTCAACTTGTACTTCATCCCACCATAGTGCAACATGACCTTTGAGTCTAGTTACTGCATACTTGACTTGCTTATCTCCATCATAGGGGCTTCATTGGGGAAGCAATATCGTACTGCGTGGGTTCATATTTGGGGATATATATTGAGAAAAAAATGACATAATATATTAGGGAATATATAGGGGTAAAGTATTTTTATATTGGAAAGTTAAAAAATGGAGCTCAAAGTTAATGAAAAAATATAAAGGGGTATAAAAAATGTTAATGAAAAAATGGATACCTAAAATATATAGTGAAAATAGGGTTTTTTTAAATTGGGAAGGTGTATTAGGTCCATATTGGTAGGGGGTTAAATAATGTGATTTTTAGAGGTATTTTCCAATATGTAGTTAGATTAAGGGTATTTTTTAGTATGCCACGAACACACGTGATATGTCAGAGGTTCATTGAGTGAATCCCCCATGATCTCCATCAACATATTTATAATCAAAATATTTATCAAGAGCATTTATATAATCCATTAATTCATCAAAATTTAAGTTATCTTCATATAATAGTACTCCCATCTTTGGTTTGGCAATCATCTTAGCAAACATCTTCAACATCTTTGCTTATACTTATTCTTCACAACAATATTCTTCTTCAACCTCATTGACATCTCCCATGTCAGTTCCTCTCCTTTGTGAAATATCCATAGCTACCATTCTTTCTCGAAGTCTCCTCACTTCAACATGTAATCCACATTTGATACACGTCTCCCTCTACCTACTCCTCGTCAATATGCCATTTTCTTTTTACTTTACAAAATTCTATGGTACCAAAAACTAATACCAAATCGGTATTTCAAAGGACCCTTATGTCTTGAGTAAGGTCGAGGGTTGGTTGGGGTTCAAATAATGAGGGAAAATGGCTAAGTAATATCGGGGCCCAAACAACTGCAAAAATATGACTGGGTCCCACTCTAAACAAAGCTAGTTGGGGGTCGAAAAGTAAGGAAAAAAATGATTTGTAATGTTAAAATGTTGAATGCTCGAACTATTCTCTGCCATGAATATCCCGACTCTATCAATAATATGATTTGATTTGTGATCGAAACAAACAATTGACCATGATCCTACAAACTGATTCAAGGAATGATCCAACAACCTTTGATTGACAATACAAATTTTAATCTATGGATATAACTAAGATGAAACAAAGAAATTAAACTTGATTTATACTTCCATCAAGCTATTGAAAAAACCCACGTTGGACAAGAAATATTAACGTATTCACAATTAAGAGAGAAATCAAAATATTCAATTATTCTAGTCTCTCGTAGCACAAGAAAACTCAGAACCTCACATACTCTCCGAACCTTCTCCTTGAGTTACAAGTTCTGCTTTGATACAAAATCCACAATCAATTAAGATACACCAATTGTGGATCTAATTCCTAAATCTAATATATATAAATTTATTAAAAACTAATTACAAATATCTCTCGAAAATCAGCTACAACAAATTCCTATTTTATGATAAATACATAATAATTCAACTAACTAGTAGTTCTCCTAAATATTACAAACAACTAATTAAATTCATCAAATCCACTTCTTGTAGTAAATGAAATTTATGACCATTGTGGTCAAAATTAATTCACTGGTGGTGATGCTCTTGCATCACTTCTTCACTATGACTCAAAACTGTGGAAATCTCCACACAAAAATTGTTTGTAAAAACAAGATTACAATACAACAAATTGAATTCAATCAAATCATTATTATTATTATTATTATTTATTATTATTTATTTTATTATTATTTTTTTTTTTTTTTTATTTTTTATTTTTATTAATTATTTTTATTTTTTTTTTTTTTTTTTTTTTTTTTTTTTTTTTTTTTTTTTTTTATATTTATTTTATTTTATTTACTTAAGTCAATGTTATGCTTTGTTGTTTTGTTTTGTTTTAATCTAATGCTTTATTTTACAAACACTATGACATCTCTACCATATTAGTCCCACATTTAAATATTTACACTCATTTACAACCACTACATCTCCTCCATATTGGGCCAACATTTAGATTTTTACACTCATTTACAAACACTACATCATCTCCCATATTGGTTGTAGAGGGCCTCTTGGCACAATAATTTAAGTAAAAAGTTTAAGTTCAAAAATATTTGTATTTATGTCCATAGGCATGTCTATTTCAGAATAGGGCTTCCAGAGTTTTAATTTAATTATCTATAATTATTAGGTGGATGGTAGAGATTTGACCTCCATAGAATATGCTAGAATATTCTTAGTAGTATACACAAATCAATGGTTGGTTCCAAAGTAGTTATGCCTTTTTTCCACTTTTAATTAAATTCATTAATTAAAAAAATAACATATGAGCAAGTGTCACATGAAATGAGTTATGGTTTTTTGGGCATGTGGTATTAATAACCCATGATATGATAACAAAGCCTCTTAATAGATTAAGAATCTCCATGATAAAGTGGGGTGAATATCCATGGTTAAGAATCTTGTTAGATAGATATTATTATTATTATTATTATTTATTTATGTATATATTTTCTTAACTTATATATTAATTTGTTGTATTCATTGATTAAATATAAATAACTATGTTTAAATAAAGTCATAATTTAATAAATTCTTATGATTTTTATTTTTATTTTTAACAACTTGAGATATATGATGAAGTAACTGTTTCGATTCTTATTATGAATTGATGCCTATCGATATTTACCATCAATTTAAATAAATCTATATACTAATTATATCATTGAAAGATTCCAAAATTCACGAGATCAATACTTATACTATTAACAAATTTAATCTCCTTTATATCAAAATTTATATCAAAGATGCCTAAACTTACAATATAATTGATGTTTTAAAACCCAATTTTCGATGTAAAATGCAACAAACTTTATAAGATAATCAAATCTCAAGCTAAATTTTGAAGGTGTCTCTCTTATTTGAAGGCATCTCATCTTCAATTTTTCCTTATTTGTAAAGAAAGCATGGATACTATTCTATGTACACTTTTTCGTTTTTATTTTTCAATTAATAGGAGATAGACATTTTCATAAATATTTTTTCTTGGAGGTATTTTTGTTCTTGGTAAATAATCACTTCTTCTTCCATTTCTCATTTTTAATCATTTCTATAATATCTCATTACAAAACTTTTGGTTGAAATGTGAATCCATACTCAATTCTAATTACATGCTTTATTTTCATAACATATATGATAAACTGCAATAATACTTCCCATTTTAAAAGGCTATATATATGAAGACTCCTGGATATTGAGGCGCTGGTAAAAAACAAGTAGAGCTAGGGTTTGTAGCAGAAGTTCAGTGTTGGGCACCATGGAGAGGCGAGAGGGGGGGAGTTCCACTCCCTCCTATAGTCAGGCAGTCTCTAATCGATTCAAGAAACCTCTGGAGGTGGACAATGGAGTTTTAGGAGGAGGGAAACAGGGAAACAAAAGTACATAGGGGCAGGAAAATACGCAGGAAGAAATCAGAAGAAAAAAGCGAATAGAAGGAGAAAATCAGAATGCTGACACCAGAAATAAGATTGGACCTTGTAAGCCTAGGGCAACCATCACACACCGAGTGGTGTTAAGTGATCCAATGCTACAGGCACATAGGGAACACATGGCGACTTATGTAGTCATTTGTAAATTCATGGGGTTATGGCCAACGGAGAAGGATTTACAGGCATGGATAAAGAATCATTGGAAACCTAAGGAGGATATAGATCTGCACCTTGGTTCAAAGGGTTCCTTCACTGTAGTTTTTACAAATATTGAGGATAAAGACAGGGTGTTTGAAGGAGGGCCCTACTTCTATGCTGTTGCAGGCCTCTCTATGTGGCTTTGGATGATGAATTTTGTCTCAGAGCATGAGACATTCACTTCGGTCCTGGTTTGGGTAAGGCTCTACTCCCTACCATTGGATTATTGGCAGCCAAAATCATTAAAAGCAATAGGAAATAAACTAGGGCATTTTGTAAAAATATCGGAGGCCACTATGTGTGGAAAGTATACCTCCTTTGCCTGTATATGCGTAGAGATGGACCTCTCTGGAGCTCTACCGGATGAAGTAATTCTAGAAGTTTTTGATGAAGAATGGGTGCAAGTTGTGGACTATGAGCATGTTCCTTTCAGATGCCGCAAATGCTATGAACATGGGCATCTATTCAGAGATTTTCCCTTAAACAAAATAGAAAGCGGAACTAAAGCTGCCTCAGGGAAAGAAACTGAAAGCTTTAACAAAGTGGGGAATAGAGGTAAAGGAGGGAGAAAGTACCAAAAGAAAATCAATGAGGAAAACCAAGTAAGTTAGAATAGGTACAAGGTATTAGAAGAAGAAGAGGAGCACGATAAAGCAAACCAGATTTTGGAGGATAGCCCTATAGAGAAGGAAAAGTAAGAGAGCATGGAGGACACACATGAAAACAACCAATAAAAGGAGGATCTGTTGAACACTATGGAACTTGATAAGGACCAAGAGATGACCCCAAGTGAGGTGGGAACAGAGGATCATGAACTACAGGATATTCTTGATAGGGAGCATCTAGATCTGGAAAAGTTCTTGGAGCAGGGAATCACAAAGGAATGGATTCGCTACCACAAGAGGAGTTCAATAGAGTGCAACAACTGTTCCTATGGAGAACTCAGGAAAAATTTTTGGGAGTAAAAAAAAACCATGATAGTCAGGACAATGAAGGGGTGAAAACAATGAAGACAACATCAAGACTAGCTCCTAGGAACCTAGGTAGTAAAAGAGGTAGGAAAAAACAGAATGAGCTATTGATAGAGTGTGGAAAACTCATGGTCGATTCAGGTAAGATGAAAGACCTATGTAGTTACTCATTTACAAATCTTTCTTAATGAAGCTCACAACATGGAATATTAGGGGTCTAGGAAGTAAAAGGAAACAAAGGAATCTTAGCAATAGAATGAAAGAAGAAAAACCAGATATGATTTTCATCTAGGAAACGAAATGCTCAGTTGAAAAAATAAGAGAAATACACAAGAAATGGCTAATTAAATATGAATATCTAGAATTTAAAGCAGAAAAAACATTAGGAGGAATTCTCACACTTTGGAACCCTCAGAAACTAGGAATCCTTGATGCTGAAGCATCCAGGAACTACCTATCAGTGGTTATTCAACCTTTGGGGGATAAGGAAGTTTATTTGATCACAAATGTTTATGGTCCACAGAAGCCTAAAGACAAATTCAAGCTTCTTACATCACTGGAGGATCTAAGAGACAGACATTCGGGTATCCCCTGGATTTAGGGAGGGGACTTTAACATGATTAGGTCCTTGTTCGAAAAAAAGGTAGAATCGGATCACTAGGAAAAGATTCCATAACATTTCAGAATTTTATAAACAATATGAGGCTAGTAGACATAGAGACAAGTAATGGCATCTTTACTTGGAATAATAAAAGGGGAGGAGAGTCTCAGGTGGCCTCAAAACTAGAAAGATTT
>APFE030839789.1:0-16610 GCA_000404065.3 Pinus taeda
ACTGAAGATTCCACATGGGAGGACAAGAATTTTATACAGAAGCATCAAGAACTACTCAAGCATTGAGGACAACGCTTTTTGAAGGAGAGGGGCATGTTAGGCCCCTATACTAGTAGTGTAACCCCTTATTTTTATTAGTACAACCCACTTATTATATTGATGTACCCACGTAGTGCCCATATTGTTACTATTGTACCCCATAGAAGCCCACTATTGTTATTATTGTGCCCTTAGATTATTATTGTTATGTCAGCTCTGATTATGTTATGACCCCTTAGACTCCTATATATAGAAAGGAGCTCTTTTCATTTGTATCATCCAAGAATTGTTCATTTATGTAATGTAAAGGAGGTTCCCCCCTCGAAGATGCTGAATTCTAAGGCGTGGATCTATCTTTTCTTATCTTTTTCTTGAGCTGGTTTCATAACAGAGCATACTAGATTAACAACAAAATGAGGTAGAGACAACTCCCAGTTTCTATCTGAGATATTCAAATGCTTCTATGGGAAGAGGTTTAGTAAATATTTCAGCAACTTGTTCCTTGGAGGGAAGATACTCCAATTTAACCTTTTTCTCAAGCACTCGTTCTCGTAGAAAGTGATACTTAATAGGAATATGATTGGTCTTGGAGTGCATAACAATATTTTTCAAAATACTGATAACACTTGTATTATCACATAGAATGGAGATGGGTGGAGAACATTTGATTGGTATATCTTGTTATGTTTGCATCATGTAGAGAATTTGTGTGCAACAAGATGCAACAACCACAAATTCTACTTCTATTATAGATAAGGCAATGGAACTTTGTTTCTTGCTGAACCAAGATACCAATCAGGGCCCCATGTAAAATTCACCTACACTAGTGTTTTTTCTGTCATCAACATTTCCATCCCAATCCGTATATGTGTATGCATGAAGGGTAAGATCTGCATTTTTAGGATACCATATACCAAAGTCTTGGATTCATTGGAGATATTTGAATATTCCCTTTACTGCCTGAAGATGTGATTCCTTTGAATTAGCTTGCATGATATACGGTTTGGTACCTATTAGATGAAGAAGATTTCCAAATAATAGACCTATACTATAGTTGGTCCATCCCATACTTCTTCAGAATTTGTTTGAGATATTTTTTTTGTGAGAGAAAGATGCCATATTTTGTTTCTTGTACTTGTAGACCAAGAAAATAGGTTGGTTCCCCAAGTAAAGACATTTCAAATTCTTGTTGCATAATAGAAGAAATTTTTTTACTCATATATTCTTCATCACTGCCAAAGATGATATCATCAACATAAACAACAATAATTACCAATTTATCACCCTCAATTTTTGTGTACAAGTTGTTGTCTACCGATCCTTTTATGAAACCTTGTTGTTGAAAATATTGTCAAGATGATAATACCATCATGCCCGCGGAGCTTTTTTTAACCAATATAAAACTTTTTTGAGTTTGTATACAAGGTGTTCATCATTCCCCAAAATGAATCCTTCTGGTTGTTCAATATATACTTCTTCTTCTAGATCTCCATTAATAAAAGCAGATTTTACATCCATTTGATAGACTTTGAAATGTCGAAAAATTGAAATTGCAAGAAACATTCTTATGGCTTCAAGTTTGGCTACAAGTGAAAATGTTTTTTCAAAGTCTATACCTTCTTGTTGAGCATAACCTTTACAAACAAGTATAGCTTTTTCCTAATGACCTCTCCATTTTCATACAACTTATTTTTGAATATCTATTTTGTCCCAATAACATTTTTATCATGAGGCCTTGGAACCAATTCCCAAGTATCATTATTTTCAATTTGATCAAGTTCTTCATTCATGGCCTTAACCCAACATTTATCTTTACTAGCTTGATTTACATTTTGTGGTTCAATGGTGGATAATAAAGATAGATAACTAAAAGATCTATAATGGTTCTTCTTGTTTGTACTTAATATTCCCTTTCTCTTAGAATTTGAGTTTTTGGATGATTCTTTTGAACATACTTGGATAGAGCCTTTTCTTTGTCTGATCCGTCTTCTTCCACTGCTTCATTAGTTTCTTCTTCTTATCATTGCAATTTGATGTGGGAAAGCATTCATCATCACCATCCTCTTTTGCTGATGTTACCTTTTTGGGATTTGTGCATGCTTCATCAATCACTACATCAATGAATTCAACAATTTTTCGAAGTATATTATTGTAACATTTGTATCCTTTGCTTCTAGATGAGTAACCAAGAAGTATTCCTTCATCTGCTCTAGCTTCAAACTTACCAAATTTTTCATCATTATTATTGATGAAACATTTTCTTCTAAAGAATCTAAAATTCTTTACAGTGGGAGGCTTACCATACCAAAGTTCATATAAAGTTTTATCTCTATTCACACGAACATGAGCCTTGTTGAGAATATTTATTGCGGTATGTGCAACTTCACCCCAAAAGGTGCCAGGAGTTCCAGACTCATCCAACATATCATGAGCCATTTATTGAACAATTTTATTCACTTTCTGCCACTTCATTTTGTTGAGGAGTCTTACCAACAAAAACATATATTTTTATGCCATATTATTCATAGAAATCAAAGAATCCATCTGATATGTATTCTCCTCCTCGATCATATCTAAGATATTTGATTTTTAGATCTGATTCATTTTCAACTAATGCTTTAAAGACTATAAATTTATCAAATGCTTCATCTTTGTGTTTCAATAAATTGATCCATCACCTTCTAGAAAATTCATCATTGAATAAGATATAGTATTATTCTCCATGGGTGACTTTTTCCTTACTGGTCCAAAAAAATCAACATGTATAAGTTCAAGAGGCTTACTTGTTGATCCTTCTTTGGCATTGACTTGAACTCTAGTTTGCTTACCGAATTGACGTGACTTACATACGGTACTTTATGATATGGTGATGTTGGGTATATCATGAATAAATTTGAGTTTGCTTGGTTTTCTTATTTGAGAGAAGTTTAGATGTCCCAAACTTCTATGCCATAACCAATTTTCCTCTACCTTACCTAGGTAGCATTGTTCTTTGCCACCTTTCAATATATACATATTGCGCAGGGTTCTTGTTTCTTTTATTAAGGTATTTCCTATGTCAAGTTCATGAACCACACATTCTTTTGATCAGAATACCACCCCATTTCCTTGGTCACACATTTGGATAACATTGAACAAGCTATGATTTAATCCATCAACATACATAACATTACTAGTTTTAGGATTTAAGAGATCTGTTGTTTGTATCTGTTGAATCAGTTACCAGAGAACCCACAGTATGAACATTTTTATGCCAACGTTTCAAATCCTAACTGGGATCCATCATCATTCATAAGTCCTGATGATGGATCCCAGTTGGGATTTGAAACGTTGGCATAAAAATGTTCATACTGTGGGTTCTCCGGTAATTGATTCAACAATTACTAGTTTTAACCTTTTCTTTTAGAAAAATAGAACTTTTACCCTTAATGACAGCATGTGAGTCATTTCCAAAAGTGACATTCTTTTCTTTCTCTAAAGCATTATATGAAATAAGTTTATGTTTATCACATGTCATGTGTTTTGAGCATCCGTTATCAATTTTCCATTTATTTTCTTTTCCTTCTACAAATAGTTCTATGCCACAACTTTCAGACTGTAACTCCTTTCTTTTCCATACCTTAGAATTTGTTGATATTTTCTCTTTTTGAGATGTTGGTTGTAATTTTCTCCTGCATTCATATTTTTCATGTCCAAAATTATTGAAAAATTAGCTTTCAATTTCATCTATAAGTGGTGAGAAGTTATTATAAGTGTTCTTCTTGACTCCTGTCTCATTCCTTTTTTTTCTTGCTTCTCTAGTTATGATGGTTTCATATGCAACACATTGAGTAGCCTTATGACCAAAATTATGACATGAGAAACATTTTCCATTAAAGTAGAAATTTTTGTGATCATAGAATCTTCTAATGTTGTTTACCTTTTGACTGGTGTTGCTGTTGTTGTTCATCCTTGGATTAGAGTGAACATGATTTACCCGTGGAATGCCTTTATTATTTTGTTGAGGACTGAAGCATTTTTGACTGGTTTTTGCTGCATTTAGATAACTTCTGGTGGTGGATGAAGAATTTTATGTTTGAGATGTTTCTCCAGTATATGTAAGGCCTGTCCTCATAAGAGGAGGGAATTATACCTTGATAATTTCATCTAAGGTTTCAGATCTTTTAGCAAATCTAAGATTCAGAGTTTTTATTTTCTTAAGTTCCATTCTTAGACTTACTACTTCACATTCTAACTTCTCATTATGTTTTTCCTTTTCTATGAGTTGATGCTTCAATGTATATATGGATACTTTGTTTTATTCCAAGCATATTTTGAATTGAGTAATTTCTTCAAAGAAATATTTTTTCTCTAAAGCATCCACAAATTTTATCATTAGACTCATTAATATTTTTCTCAAAAGCCATGAGTAATTTAAGACCTTGATCAGATTCTCTTTCTTCACTATTTTACAAGCCATCACTATCTTCATGAGTATAATAACTTCTTCTATTATCAAACCATCCCCTATTAATTTTTTCAATATCCTTCCCTTTGTCATGGTTGTCTTTATGAGGACATTTAGTAGGATAATGACCAACTCTACCACAAGAAAAACATTTGAAGGGAAGCTTACCTCTGAACCTTTTGGTACCGAATTGAAGTTTCTTTACAAAATTCAACTCATCTTCTTCTGATATATATCCTGGTTCCTTGTGTTCTTCCTTTTCTTTTCCTTTTACAAATGCTTTAAATGCGGCTTCTCTGACTTCTAAGGGACCTCCTTTCCTCATTTCAAAATCAGTTAGGATCCCATCAAGTTGAACAATAGTAAGAGTCTACAGATCTTGCTTCTCTTCAATGGCAGACACTTTTGACTCGAATTTAGGAGTTAGAAATATTAAGATTTTCTCTACCAAAGTGGTGTCCTTTATTTCTTCACCAAGATTTTTCATGTGATTTACAATGTAATCTATATGTAGAAATAAACTAGCAATACTTTCATCATTATGCATTATGAGATTTTCATATTGAATTTTGAGAGTTTGGAGTTTAGCACTTTTTACCTTGGTATCACCTTCATAGATTTGAATGATTTTGTCCCATATTTATTTTGTTGTGTTTAACTGCATAACTTTTACAAATTATGATTCTGTCAGACTTCCTAATAATGCATTGACAACTTTGGCATTGGTTTCATATGTCTTCTCTTCTGTTGCATCTGTGGGAACTGGGGCTGGATATTGGTAACCCCCTTCCACAATTTCCCAAACATCTTCTCCAAGGGACTCAAGATAGGATTTGGTTCTTTTCTTCCAATATATTAAATTATTTTTGTTGAAGAGTGGTGGTCTGATAGATGCCATTCTATCTTGATTTTTCATCTTCACAGATCTTCCTTCACATGATCAAGCTTCTTTTGAAGGACCTACTCCTATACCAATTGTTGGGAAAAATACTAAGGGGGGCTGAATCAGTATTTTAAAAACTCACAATAATAATTTTATTTTTTGAAATGTATAAGTGACTTTACTGAACCTAACTCGCATACATACGTGACTATTGTAAAACAAACTAGTGTATGCTTAGTAAACTTGTAAAACAACTAATTCTTTATTTGTTAAACTTAAAACATAATGTAAGAGATTTATCAGGCATTTGATAAGCAGTAAGTAGGTATATTAAGAAAAAAATAAATTATCACACATAAGAAACACACATGAACACCAAGATTTAAGGTGGAAACCAAATGTGGGAGAACACCACCGTTGTTGTCATCTCAATCTTCAAACTTATTAATATCAAAAACTTATTACATTCTTGTACTGGCGGAGACTCATGCCAGTACGCAGGTACCCACTTGTTGAAGGATACAACCTTTACTCGTGTTGAGTAGATAAATCATTTTTGCGAATAGAGATGATCCCTTTAGCCCAATGAGTGGGTATAGCGACAAGCGAGACAATCTACAAGACACTTTTCTATATTATTATCGAAATGAGAGGATACGAAGGAGACCTACCTCACTCTAATGTTATAATGCACTCCTTTGTTGAAAACCTTGATCAATTTCTCCTCAGGCTTAGCCCTTGCTTCTTATAGCATTGGAATACCTGCACATGAGGCAAAAGACACAAAAAAGCATAAAAGTACAACACGCATAATAAATTGTAATCTACTTAAGAGATCAAGGAGCATTAAGATAAATGAAGTATTGACACAAGAATTTATGGAAAGTGAACCAATAGTTGTATATATTAATAAAACAAAAGAGGAAGCATACAACCCAGGCCTTGATGTTAGTATCCCTCCTTGAGTGAATGTCCAAGTCCAAGCTCAAACTCTAGCATGTAGGTACTATCTCAGCTTAAGGGTGAAAATAATCAGAGACAAACCACTTGGGAATGGAGAGGGATGAATTTATAGGAAGGGAGAGGGAGTTAGGATCTCACCAAAGATAGGGGAAGTTCGTCATCTTAAGGAGGAAGCTCATAGGGATAAGATCAAAGGGTAATATTGGGAGAATTTGACCTCATCCACAATGAAAATAATCCAACTCATATTTCTGGAAGCCTCTAGATCATGAAGCTTCTCCTCCACTTTGGGAAAACTTGCACTTTAGGGTTCATCGCGAGTATCCACGAAACAACTGCACTGGCATCGTGAGGCTCATATGGTGCAACCGACCATCAGCATGAGAGAGTAGTGTCACAGTCACACTGTCCTAGGAATTAGGGATTTGAGCTCATTTTTCTTAGGAAAGGCTCAAGGAAACTTTCATTAGTTCTTGAGGGAGGATCTGGAGTGCATATCAAGATGGGTACACTTCATAGTCGTCAAGGTTTTGGCACTATGGGGTATGACACAGGGAAGTGCAGGAGGTGTAACAAAATGATGTGTAACAGATTCCCCCTAAAGCATGAAGGAAGAATAGGGAGTGATGGATGAGATACTTTACGAGCTAGTGCAAGGACTAGAAAAAACACCGTCAAGAAACCTGCAAATCAAGGACGCATATACATATACATATTTGATACCTATGTCATATATATTAAAACATGAATCCATGATATGGATGCATCCATCCAGATGGAAAGGACCATGTGAAAAGATCCACGGTATGGGCGCAACCATCTGAATGAAAATGATCATCTGAAAGTCGAAGATCCATGGTATGCACACAACCACTTGATATAGAAGGATCATCATCATCATATATATAAGGTCCCACGGTATGGTCACATCCATCTGTATAGAGAAAACATGTATACAATCATGAATAATACATAACTCCACGCATCCTCAGTCATATTAGACAAAACTCAGGGTCTTGCACTCCATCCCAACCTGATTTAAGTACGAATTCTAACATGCGAATGAATGTGTCAAAGTCGAACATGCTAGAAAACCACCTGATTATTGGCTAATAATGTGAACTGTTAACAAGCACGCGAGAAACCACCAATAATGACAATGGATCTCAAGATACAATAGTACAATCTGTGAATGTGAAAATGAAGTTGAATTCAAACACTCGTGGAATCATCTGATCGAAGGCTAGTGATGAAAACCTACCGTCAAATGCAAAGAACTTGCCATTAAGGCATGCAAGCTCTAAGGTACTAAAAGGAAGTTTCTAAGTCATCTTCCTGGATAATGAGTTGAAATCAACAGGAAATGACCCATCGAAGGAGGGCCATAGTGATTCCCTCATCATTGACATTAAACAAGGAATAAAGTGGAAAAAATGAGAATGATACAAGACTGTGGCGAAAGGTCAGACAATGTATAGGTAGTAAATTGCATATAGGACTTCTCTTGAACATATCGATGACACGACTCTGGAGTGTGGCAGCATTTGACTCAACATAGGACTAAGGGTCATGATGACGAAGTGGAACAGTTAGATGAGAGGAAAAATGGATCACCCAAACCCGGAGGGATAAGTGACTAAGTGGGGATATCCAAAACCTGACACGAGAAACAAATGAGTGTCATGTTCAAGAGCGACATGCTTCCTATACAAGAGATGTTTCACTTTCGCTTTTTCCCCACTATTTTTAGTGAGTAACCCATATTTTTTTATTGCAAGCTTAAAGGGGATAACATATGCTTGCCATATAAGTTCACCCTTCAGATGAATCCATCCTAGTAAGTTTTACAAGCCCTAGGAAGGAGGAACTTGGTCTCTTCACAGTGACGAGTCTTTCGTCATTTAATTTTTACAAGTCTAATGAAAGAGTAACTTGGTGTCTTTGATATTTAGAGAGTTTGAAAAAGGGACAAGAAAAAAACTCCATCAGGTCCCTTTTCATAATCTCGAGCCCGAAAAGGTAGAAAACAATATTGGAGAGAACCTCTTCACCATGTTGACCAAGGTGTTCCTTTTTTGTAAATAGTCAATCTTAGCCCGAAAGAGGGGTAAACGTATACTGAGATGACGTCAATTCATTTAATTTAATGAGTTCAAAACACAAGTACTTAGCCATCCTTTCATCTTTAGATAGTCAGAAAAGAGCTTAAAGATGCCTTGGCCTGGAGGAACGAGTGGTATAAAAGGATAGAAACTGGTTCCGGTCATGATGGAACTGCTCAAAACATGTAAAGGTCAAGAGGCTGGCTAATAAGACCACTCATCATATATGTTCCTCAGGCAAGGGTAACACAACCAAGTGAAAGCGTACGATCAACCAAAGAGATGGTGACGTTGGAATTAAAAAACCAAGGCTCAACTAGAAAAAAGGTTGATAAAGATTGAAATCATGGGAGGTGAAGTGGGAATGGTTTCATTTTTTTACAAGCTTGAAACATAGGAAATTATGCTTGGATTTGGTTTCATTTTTACAAAATATTAGAATGAAAAAGAACTATGTTTGTGATAAGGTTGCATGCCCCCAACATAATGACTTAATTTGATGTTACATGCCCCCCAAGCTTCATTTCATTCACCTAATTAGAGTACTAGTTACTAACAGGTGGATAGAATGAAGGTTCAATTACACGATCAAGTGAAAGACTCGACTTGGATTTTACGAGATCTAATCAAAGACTTGATTTGGAAGGGGATTTGTTTCATTTTTTAATGAGATTGAACAGGAAAAGAACCATGCTCATGAAACCTTGATTCATTTTTTAGCGAGCTTGACACAAGTGAAATAACTTTTCTAATGGAGACCTATTTCATTTTTAACGAGGTTGACATTGTAAAAGAACTATCCTCATGGCCCTTGTTTCATTTTTTAACAAGCTTGACACAAGAGAAGGAACTTTACTCCATTCTCTTGATCACAAACCAAAAGAGGACATGGCTTCCACGAGGTTCTCATCAGATGGGAGAACAACAATCTAGAAAGGATACATGTCCAACGATCCAAATGAAAAATCAGGATCCAATGCCCCTAGTACATGATGTACTACATCACCTACTAGATCATTAGTAGATGTGGGTATGGAACATGTGGCCATGTAATTAACCTATGGCAGGGGTGATACTACTTACAAATAATAACCACATAGGGATGATGCTTGATTGGGAGTTGATTCGAGACCAATTTACTTAAGTTGATCAATGATCACGATGCTTCTTTCATGCGGGAAACACATCACTCAAATGAAGGAAGGGACAATAGCTCCCATGATGTAAACATAGTCACAAACAAAGAGTAGATTAAAATCCAATGAGCCTTGGACAACCATCATGTCTATATATACAATCTTTCCTCCCAAAGTAATAGGTAACTTAGGAAGGATCCCTAATGGTAAATTGATTCCTATATTAAAAGCTAACAGATTCTAGGTGACGGGGACAAGTTACGAAGAACCTAAAGCTTGCCAAGCAGTTGAGGGTATAATGCTAATAGATGTGCCTTCATCTATGACTGTGCTAGGTACGACCATATGGTAAGTCTCTAATCTAATCTAGAAAGGCACATATGACGGAAGACGATATCCTGCCAATCAACTCCAATCAAAAGAAGTGACTAAACTACTGGGAAGGGGTGTCATAGGAACATGAGAGTTTCCCTCTTACTCTATGTGAATAAGAAAACTGATCTCATGCACCTCGAGAAAGGAAGGATTTCCTTCTAGTTCATTTGCAACTGAAGAAACCAGAAGAACTTGAGTAGTACGAGGTTCACTCTCTACTAGAAAGGTATGATTAATTGAAGGTGGAACCAAGTTTACTGTTTTCTCAAGAAATGGTTGGTCGAGAACGGACTCACAAGACTCACTTTTAGAGAGCGAGGTTGACCAAAGATGAATTTTGATCAATCACTTGATCAACTAGCAAAGGATCAGGGGAAAGCCGTCGATGGCAAATCGGAAGACGAGGCTAGGAAGTGTAAAGTTTTCCAACTCTTTAGAAGCCTCATCCAGAAAAGGACAAAGGTGAATGGGATGATTACGTTCACACAACTTATAGAAAAATTTAAATTTTCCCTTTTTCCCATGGACCTTATTATTACTAGTTGAAGGTCTATCACCAACATTAACTCCAGAGTCTAATGACAAAGGTTGATTTGAATCTATAGACCACACTTGTAAGACCTTGGGAATACTAGGATAATTCCTACGAAGGTGGTCACCCTTACATAACATGCAAGGGAATTTCACTTTCTAGGGCTTATTGGAAGAATTTTATACATCAGTTGCATTAGTAGCAATGGCTGCTTGGTTTCCCCCTTGCTTATTTTGCTTATTCTTCTTTGTCTTCTTCTTCTTCTTCTTAGCTTCCTGGTTACTAAAATCCAGATTTTCACCAGGAAAAGAGGAAGAATGGTGTGAAGAAACATGTGAATAAGGAGAGGTTAGGATTAATGTGAGGTTGATGTTGTTCAAGTGGAGGAGAACTCGGTTGAAAAGTATTTTGTACACTCAGAATAACTGAGGTCGAAAATAACCAAACTGGGAGACCAACAATCAATCCAAGAAGGGACAATGTTGGGATATAAGGAGCACTAGTATTTCCAAAAGAAGGAAAAGGACTGTGATCCCCATAAGAGGGATTTCCTTGATTGGTAGACTCAGGAAATGGTGCCATTGGTATCAATCGAATATCTGCTAAGGAGTATTTCCACAGGAAGGATTTTTTTCTGTGGTCAATTAATTGATTTTAGAACTTTAAAAAAATAAATAAAAAAGGGGTAATCTAGGCAAAAGGGTTTACCAAGTATCCATGAACTGCTATATACGCCTTAGTCGAAACCAAGGAATTATCATATGGTGGCCAATCTTCCTGAATGTTGTGTTCAGTGTATCATGTTTACAAGGTGGCTGACTCAGTTCCATGTGGCTAAATGATAGAAACCTAGTGGGGTCTCCTAATATATACTTAAAGGTATGGGGAGCACAAGTCTGTCTTAGCATTGTCTAATAGATAACCATTTGGTGAGAGTGTTCCCATATACTTGCCATACTAGAGTGCCTCCAATATACCCCAGAGTACTGGAGAAACTCTAATATACTTCTGTACTGGAATGAGATTTCACCCCTGGGATACAATGTAGGCAGTTAACGACAACTGCTAGGTTTATAGACGCCGGAACACATCTCTAGCGTAGACCTCTAAATGTTTACATTAAGTTCCAAATGCTCTTAGGTTAATTGAGTAAATTTTAAATTGTTTCTTGAATTATGATTCAATTTTGGGCTCAAAACGATGTCACCTGAACGCCTAAGATGCAACTATATGAGAAAAGGAGAAATTTTCATTTCAATGAAAGCTAGACTAATCAAGGGAAGAAATTTCAATTAATAATGCATCAAACAAAATGCATCAAGAAAAATGCCTTTCACTAACTTTCACTTTCGTCTTCCAAATGCAATGCCAAAACTTAAAAAAAAAAATTCACTTTTCACTATCTGTTGGGATAGTGTCCCCTACGTCAATTTTGGGGCAAAAGCCCAAGCTTTTGTTATGTAAAGTGAAAAGTCTCTGCAAGTTGTGGTTGCGGAGTGCATAGATAGTAAAGTGTTATAAAGGGTTTTTCTCTTCTTTTATGTAAGTTGTGTCAGATTTAGTAGATCAACTCATGGTCCATGGACCATGTGATTATATAAAAAGGAGTGTCTTAGAGAGTTTAAGGTAGTTCAGTTCATGATATCAATGATGGGTCATTAGAATAAAGAGCGAAAGTCTTAGAGTAGAAGAGAGGCTTTGTAGCTATGTGCACAGAGGCCTAGAGTAGAGTCTGTAGCTAAGTGCACCGGGAAGTCTTGAGTCTGTAAGAAGAACAAAAACATTAATAAAGAGATTATTCTAGAAATATCTATGTTTTGTCTATCTATTTCTGCTATGAATGAATGCACTTTTATGCTATGATGAATGATGGGGTTATGAATTAACACTATATTGATGTGTGATTTTACATGGTTTTCATTGTCATATGTACGCAAGTAATAATAAATGTTTACGTGAAGAATATATGGTCGCATGTTAATGTTATCAAATACTTAAGCTGATCCGAGTAAATATAGAACTAAGTGTAATTACAAAGGCACGTAAGTGGTTGATTCACCTATTTAGGGTCCGCGAAAGACAATCGTGGACCTTCACGAAGGTCTAGAGGCTGGTAAGAGGAAGTTATATCGATAATCCTTAAGGGCTTATCATTTTGTGTGAAGGAATATTAGGGGTATAAAACGACATCACAATCATCTCTAGGTGCGGAAACTTGATTCTAGCATCTTCCCATACTGCTTCAGGTGAGACTTCAGTCCACGCTCTACTGAGTGATGCCGAAAGGGCTAGTAGTGTAGGGATTTGTTTTACAAACTTAACTTTGGACTTGGGTCAGGACCCACTAAGCCAAAAATTGCTCTGCCAATCTCACATTTAGGGATGGACGTTGGGGGGAACGGTTGAATGTGAATTTGAATTCACTTATAAATTACACAGGCCATCTGATATGATTCTCACCCTATGAGTGACCTCAGTTGAAGATTTAATAAACAAAGGTATTACAGACTCATGTGCTGGTGTGTGTTCTGTGCGATTGAAAGAACGGATCGATCAGATTGCCAATACTTCAGACATTTTGAATGGAAAGATAGCAGAGAAATATAGTAAGAAATACTAAACACAAACAATTTTTAGTAAGGAGTTCACCCTAGTCTCCATGGCTACGTCTCCGGTCCAGCTTCAATGGTGGCCTTGTTTTATTGTGCCTTTAAGGAGAGAATTACAGTTGCAGGGACTCAATATGAGTTCTCCTGAAGTAGATTTTTCTCGGTAGGGTGGTTCTTGGGTTCCCCAAGCCACTTGGAGTACATAGACTCTTATTCTTCCTACCTTCTCTGTGACTCTCAGTCTACAGTGGAAAGAGAAAACTACGATGCTCAATTCAGACAGATTCCTCTATGGGAAGGCTTGATTCTTCAAGCTCTTTGGTGCTTGATGCTGCCTGTGGTCAGCTCGGCCCTTTGTCTCCTCTGCTTGGCTTTACTGCTCTCTGTGCTCAGTCCTCCTCTTAGGGTTCACTATTCACTGTCTCTCTTGGTTGCTTGGACTCTTCAATCTGAATCTCTCTTCTAATCTCCCATTCACTGTCTCTGCTCATGGCTTTAGCCATTCGACCTCCGTGTCTGTTCATTTCCTCTCCTACCTGTGTCAATTCGCCTGTCGCTTGTTTGCTTGGAATTTCCTGTTCGACGTCAGCATAATGCTCAGGAAGTAGCCACGTGTCTCCATCAGAACTGTGCTAGCCCACTTCTCGATTCGTTTCTTTCTCCACTGTGGTGGTCAACGGATTCTAAATCCTCTTAAATCACGGCTTAATCCCCTGTCAATTCCACTCTGTCTATCAGGCGCAATCTCAGCTGTCCAATCTAGGCTCCTCCAGATCCAACGTCATTCGCACGTTGAGCGTAGTTGACTTGCTCGACCGATAATGCGTGATCATGGCAGTTTTTCTCTCCCCTCCGCTGCCATGCATTTATTGCTGATTTTGATCACTCTGCTTTCTCCAAAACCACTTACCGTTCAAGGGCGTCCTAATCAAACCACTGGTTTCCAGGCCGTGGGTCCCACCGTCGTACGTTGGTGCTTTTTACCTTTTTCCACCCACTGTCCCCCGGCTCCCAACATGACCAAGCGCTTAAGCTCTACCATTTCGGCCAAAACCAGCTCCTTTTCCTGATCTGGGGCTCCCAGGGGCTATTTTGACCGCCTGCACAGTCTCCATGGGCCTCAGTCAGCATGCTTTGACCGAGGTCCTCGTCGTTCCATGCCAGCTGCCATGGCCACTAGTTCAGGGTGTTTCCGGCTGTGGTTTGGATTCTTCAAGGATTTGTTTGACCTATTTTAGTCACAGTTCTATGACAGTCATTTATGGATCCAATTCAGATCACGACCTCCCAACTGAAAAGCTTTTGGACCACCATAATTTGGTTTTCTTCAATCATCGACTAAGTGAGGAAACTGTTCTCTCACTTGTCCAATCTCAATCCAGTTTGCACTGCTCGACTTCGAACCTTTAAGGCCAATCCTGAGGTATTCCACTTGTCCACTGCGCGTCGTCCTCACCTTCCTATCCAGCACTGTGTATTCCTGTTACTCATTAAGGTATTTAGGTAGTAGGTCATCAACAGAAGGTAATTGACTCTACTCTTTAGGGTCCTCAATCATTTAAGGTTCAAACAATCTCAAGCAATCTGCGTTCACAACTGAGTAGATGTGCATGTAAGCTGGCAGATCAAGGTGAAAGTCATTCTCACCAATCTTCTCAAGTATCTTGAAGAGTCCATATCTGATAGGTTTTAGCTTCTTACCTTCACCTTGCATCCTGTCCTTGCTGATATATAGCTAGACTTGGTCTCCAGCTTGAAAACTATGCTCCATCCGATGCTTATCATGCCTAGCCTTGTACTTGGCCTAGCTCTCTTCCAGCTATTCCTCTACTACCTGATGGATCTCCTGGATCTGTTCAATGAACCTAGTTGCCTTGTCCACATCACTGTGTCCATCAACCCTGGTATCTTTACCAAAGACAAAATCCAAGAGAGACCTTGGTATGAAACCAAAACAGGTCTCAAAAGGAGATCTCTGTGTAGAAGAGTGTTTGGCTCTATTCTAAGCATGTCGCACATAGCACAAGTGCTCATCCAAAAGCTTAGGATGTTTGCTGCAATATCCTCTTAGTAGCTGGATCACCGTCCTGTTAACTACTTCTGTCTGGGCATCTGTTTGTGGATGAAAAGCTATGCTTTTCTTTAATTTGGTGTCCATTAGTTTCCACATACTTGACCAAATCTTCGCCACAAATCGGGTGTCTCGATCAAATATAATAGAAGTGGGTAATCCAAAATGAACCCATACATGTTCAAAGAACAATTTTGCAGTTTGTTCAGCTGTAATCTGTTTACTACAGGGTACTAAAATACACATTTTGCTGAACCTATCCACAACAACATATAGATGGTTATGACCTTTCCTAGATTTAGGTAGTCCCTGAACAAAATCCATGGAAATGCTTTCCGAAGGGTGAGAAGGAACTGGCAAGGGAGTGTACAAGCCTAGTTTCCTATTGTTGGGTTTGCTTTTAGCACACATAGCACACCCCTTTACATATCTAGAAACTATCTCACTCATTCTCAGCCAATAGCAGAACCTTTGCAGTTGTGCAACTGTTTTACTTACCCCAAAGTGACTTGATATCAGAGAAGTGTGGGCTTCCCTAATTATCTTTACTCTTTCAGTTTGTGCAATGCAGAGTTTCCCGCAATGATATAAGAGTTGGTCCTTCACATGATAGTCCAATTCTTCCACTCTTTTTCCTTGACTCAAAGTTGCATACACATCTTTAAAGTCCATGTCTTGAGCATACTATTCTATGTAGCTTTCATGCAGCACAAAATATGCTTAAGTATGGTAGATGCATTTATAATGGGTCTAGATAACATATCTGCAACCTTGTTATGTATGCCCTTTTTATATCTGATGACTAAATGGAATTGTTGTAGAAAACCCATCCATCTATAATGTCTTGATTGTTGCAGTTTAGTTTGGGAGTGTAGATATTGAAGTGGTTGATGATCAGTGTGTATTACTGTCTCTTTACCCATTAAGTAATGTCTCCACTCTTTCACACTCCGAACTAATGCATACAATTCTTTATCATAGGGAGGATAGTTAACCACTGCAGGATTAAAAGTCTCAGAATGATAACATATGGGTTTATTGTGCTCTGTCAACACTGCTCCCATGCCATAGTCATTGGCATCAGTTTCGATCTGAAATGGTCTTTGTAGATCTGGCAGTGCTATTACAGGGGATGTACTAATTTTTTCTTTCAAGGTGTCAAAGGCTTTTTGCTATTTGCCTCCCCACTGAAACACCTTGTTCAATCCTGTCAAAGCATGTAAGGGAGTTGCAATTGAGGAAAATTTTGAAATGAAATTCCTCCAATATTGTGCTGCTCCTAAGAAGCTTCTCACTTCTGTAGTAGACTTGGGATTAGGCCAGTTTATGATGACTGCCACTTTATAGGGATCTATTTTCAATTCACCTCCCCCTACTATATGACCCAAATAATTTAGAGAGGTTTTGCCAAATTCACATTTAGAGAGTTTAACATAAATTTTTTCTCTTTTCA
>APFE030839802.1:0-21103 GCA_000404065.3 Pinus taeda
AAAAAGTTGTATAACCTGAGGATGAAATATGGAGACTCAGTGATAGAGCATCTGAATGCGTTTAATACTGTGGTAAGTTAGTTATCATCTGTTGATATTAAAATTTCAGATGAAGATAAGTGCATCAGTTTGTTGTGTTCTCTACTAGATTCGTGGCATAGTCTGGTTATTACAATAGGTAGCAATGCAACTGCTTTGCAGTTTGATGAAATAGTCTCAGCCTTGCTAACGGAGGAGATGAGACGAAAAAACATGGATAACCAGAATGGTGATGCCTTGTCTGTACGAGGACGGTCCCAGAACAGAAACAAAAATAAGTCATCGAGTGGGAGATCTAAATCTAGAGGGAGATCTAAATCTGCAGGAAAACCTACAAAGGTGGTGTGTTGGAAATGCGGAAAGGAAGGGCACTTCGAAAGGGAGTGTAAATCTAAAGCTCCTGATAAAGGAAAAGGATTTGACGATGCTCCTTCTGCAGAGGCGAAAACCACCTCAGATGAAGGTGGGGATATATACTTGGCTTCTTCAAGTACACATGTAGATCATGAGGCATGGTTGATTGACTCAGGTGCATCCTTTCACTTCACTCCCCATAGAGAGTGGTTCTGCGAGTATGAGAAATACAATGGTGGTGATGTCTTCTTAGGAGATGATAGGAAGGCTAGAATCATTGGTCGCAGAAACGTAAAGTTGAAGTTGCAAGGTGGAAGGGTTAGAACCCTTCCGGGTGCTCTGCATATTCCTGCATTGGCCAGAAATCTGATTTCTGTAAGCAAGTTGGATGATGCAAGTGTAAAGACAGTGTTCGAGAAGGATACCTGGAAGATGGTTCGAGGAGCACTGGTATTGATGCAGGGAGTTCAGATTGGAACTCTGTACAAGCTGCAAGCTAGCACTATTGTTGACGGGTGCAATAGTTCTATGGTTCCTGAAAATGGAGCAGAACATCCAGTGGTCCCTGGAGAGAAGACCATGTTGTGGCATGAAAGGCTTGGACATATTGGAGAGAAGGGCCTTCGAATACTTCATGGTAAAGGTATGGTAGAAGGTATGAGTAATAGCTCTCTGGATTTTGATTTCTGTCAAAATTGTGAATATGGGAAGCAGAATCGGGTGAGTTTACCCTCTGGTGGTAAGAGGACGAAACAGATATTAGAGCTTGTGCACAGTGATGTGTTTGGACCTGTGAAGGTTCCATCACTGGGTAAGTCTGTGTACTATGTATCATTTAGGAAATATGACGATTTCCTTATTGAGGTTTTGGGAGTGACCCAGTCAGCCCGAAGAGCATTATTGAGGGAATTATGCCAATTCTTCTGCTGCGAGAGTAGGGTTTTTTTCATAATACGAATGAGGTTCTTGTTGGTTGATTATGCCAAGTTGTTCGCTTGGGGGTAGTAATTAGCTGAATGTTTTAACACTATGCTATTTTCTAGAGCAAAATTATATAATTTCAAATATGATAAGTAAGTAGCATTATCAAAAACAAGGGAAGTTGGAACGTCGAACCTAGTGATGATGTACTGCTTGATAAAAGATATTACCTCATCATCATTAACCTTTCGAAGTGGGATTTCTTCTACCCATCAAGTGAAATAGTCAGTGGTCGTAAGTATGTACCTATGTTGCTTTGATGAGTGAGGGATGATCTCACCTATGATGTCCAGACCCCATTGTTGAAAAGGTTCCTCAACTGCTAGGCGTTGCAAGGGAGCAGATGACTTTACCTACCTGGCTGCATCCTTTTGGCAGATCAAACACTTCCGTACATAGTCATGAGCATCTTTGAATAGTGTGGGCCAGTAGAAACTTGCCCGCATAACCTTGTGCGTCATGGTGTCACCCAAGTAATGACCTCTTGCCAATCCATCATGTAGATCTTTCAGCAACCGTTGGGCTCCGTCGTATTCTAGACATTTTAGCAACACACCAAGGTGATGTTTCCTGAAAAGGTTTCCCTGGACCATCTGATATGAGGCTGCTTTAAGTCTAATGGCTCTTCTCTGTTTAGCAGACATTGCTTCGGGTAAAGACCCTTGTATTAGGTATTGTTTTAAATCAGCATACCATGATGGGGAGTCATGTGATCCGAGGAGTTTGTTGTGGTACATTTTGATTTCATGCTCCCAACCTTTTGTTTCTTGGGCCAATCGATTGAATTCTGTGTCATGAAGATCTGTGGCCTTGGAGGCTAGTTTACAAAGACCATGACCTTTTACAATGTGAGAGGGCTTAAATTCTAAATCATATTTTTGGAGGGATGTCATCCAGTTGGCTCTTCTCTCCCCCAACTCTTTTTGTACAAAGAGGGATCTGACAGGAGGATAGGGAACCATCACAGTGACATGATTTTTTAGGATGTAGGGCCTGAAGTGTTTCACTGCTTTGTAGACAGCATAAGCATGCTTATCGATGTCCGAGTAATTCAGCTTTGCCCCTTGGAGTCCTGTACTCATGAATGATATAGGACATTCATCAAGATCACAGTCCTTTTGGGCAAGGACCGCGGCCAGTGATGAATCTAAAGCGAAAGTGTACAAGATACAATCTTTGCAGAAATCAAGGCTTGAGAGGGAAGGTTCCTCCATGATAATTGCCTTAATATGATCAAAAGATTCTTTTTCTTCCCAGTCCCATTTGAAAACTGTATCTTTCTTTATCATGTTCTGGAGAGATTTGGAAATTTGTGCAAAATCTGAAATAAAATTGCATAGGAAATTAATTTTACCAAGGAAATATTGCATTACTTTCTTGGTGCTTGGCTGAGGGATTTGTGCTATGGATTTTACACGGTCAGGTTTGATGGTGATCGCTTTCTTGGTGATGATGTAGCCCAGTACGTTGCCTTCTGAAACTGCAAATATGCTCTTCTTAGGGTTGAGAGAGATCCCATATTTCTGACATCTTTCAAAAATATCTTTCAAGTGCTGGAGATGGTCACCTCTTCTTTTTGAAAAAATGGTAATATCATCTAGGTAGACCACCACACTCTGCCCCATTAACCCCCGAAAAGCGATATCCATAACTCTCTGGAAATTCGCCCCAGCATTTACGAGTCTGAATGGCATACGACAAAAAGTGAATGTTCCCCACTTCATTTGAAATGTTGTCTTAATCCTGTTTGGTTCTGACACCAGGACCTGATTGTAACAAAGAACCCATCCAGTAGATAAAAGAGCTCGGAACCTAAGATAGTTTGAATGATTTTCTCCATGGATGAAATAGGGTAGTTACCTTTGTCCGATGCCCGATTAAGGTTCTGAAAATCAATGTAGGCGTATTTCTCTGGATTTTTTTCTTACTGGTACCAGGTTAGATACCCATGTCGAGTGTTTGACCTTCAAAATAATGCAGGCGTCCAACAATTTCTTTAATTCCTTTTGTATGAGGGGTTCCAAGGCGGGATGCACCTTCCTCAGTTTCTATTGAAATGGTTCGACCCCCTCTCTAGTAGGAATAACATGTTGAATAATCTGAGTATCATACACTTTCAGGTCATCATAAGTCCAAGAAAAGACATCGCGTTACTTTCGAAAAAAACTGATGAAAGGTTGTTTTTCCTTTTGGGTGCATTTTGTTCCAAATTTAACATATTTGGGGTCAAACTCAGTCCCGAGGTTGATTTTCCCATGCAAGAGAGTGGAACTATGCATCTTGGCATTTGGTGGACCTCTGAAAGGATTCTGAAGGTCGAATAGTTTTTCCAATGACACCACCCCTTTTGGTAAGGTATTTCCCTTCCAAGAATCCACCTCATCTTGTAATGATTTTTCATGTTCCTCTTTGTCGATAGTCGTGCCCTTGAATACTTACATGTTTGCCATGAATTCCAGAATATTTTGGTCATCATTGAACACGCACAAGTTAGTTATGTTGTCTGGTACTATTAGTTTATACATAATTTCAATAGAAAAACCATCTCTAAGGGGTGTGAACCTAGTTGCGGCATTAGCTAGAGTATCAGCAGTAGCATTGTTAAACCTAGGAACAGACATGATATTGAAAGCTTTAAAAGAATTTATGAGATGCCATACCTCTTGATGGTAGTTCTTTAGATGTGGAGACAAACAATGGATGCTACTGTATACCTGTCTCGTAATGATTTCCGAATCTTCAATGAATTTTAGGCAGTTTGATCTTAAGTCGATAGCCTTTTCTAGGAAGAGCACCAATGCCTCATATTCAGCAGTGTTGTTGGTACATTGGAATTCTAACCTGTAAGAGATCAAAAATCTATCTCCTTTGGGATTTAGTAGGATGTATCCATCCCCTGCTTCATCGTGGGTTTTTGAACTGTCATAGTACAGTGTCCACGTCCCTATGCTGGGAAAAGGTAAACCCAACATACGCAAGTTTAAAGAAAAATTTGTGTCATCACAGCTCGGGGTTTGCATGGCAATTTCAATTTGGACATCCGGGGAAACGGTTGAGGTCTGAGGCTGATAGCACCCGAATGAAGATTCGAGGAGGCATACTCGTAGATCTTGCTGTGCATAACTAATTGGTTCATTAGAGGTTTCAAGGTCAATAACAATATGTTTCATACAAGGTTCACTATTTACCCTAATCTGGGTATTTCTTCCTTTGTAAGGCAACCATAAGTGAGACCAATCGGTGGCGCAGTAGCCCTGCAACTTGCAAGACCAATCTCTATTGAGAAGAATACCTTAAGCTTCCAGGATGTCTACGACGATTATGTCAATGCATTGGTGCACTCGGGAATCAGAAGATAACCAAATGATGACATTATTTAATTCTCCAACGGCTACAACTTGAGACCTGTCAAGTTGGATAATTTTGGTGTCAGTTTTCTCTAATTAAATATTCAGTTTCTTTCATACTGATTAGGGCATAATGTTGGTTGATGCATCGGAGTCAACGAGGCAGTTGTGGTCATTGAAATTAAACATTTCAAATGTTAAGAGGAATGGGGGAGTTGAGCCTCTCAAGTTGGTGTTGGCGACATTTACTATAGCTTGGAGGTCAACTACAACTAGGGATCAGCCTACGGGATTTCCCTTGCTTGATGTAGCGGGTTTAACAAGGGAAGTGGAGAAAGCAAAGGCTTTGGCTATCAGCTCTCGCTGAGTTGTCAATTTGCACAACTTGAATAATGGGATGTTAGCTCGTGTCTTCTTTAAATCTTCGATGATATTGTAGTCTAACTACACGAATAAATATTCTGGGATTATGCATGGTGTTGTCATGGTAATCTTAGTAGTAACACCTTTGGGTGCATCTTTAGGTGTGGAGGGGTTCTTTTTCATTCTGTCAGGTGATTTCCTCGGGTATAGATCATCTATTCCTTTGGGTGAGGGGGAGGATGGTTGACTGGTATTGATCGGGGGCAAGATCCTATGCAACAAAGCCTTCTTCTTTTCTTCTAAGGAAGATTCCACTACCACACTGTTACTCCTAAGATTGTAACTTTTGGGGAGCTTTTGGGAAGCCTCCCCGACAAAGGCTCTTGTGTAGTGCACACGTCTCCTCCCTGGAGGATCTCAAGAGTTAACACAATGGAAGGGGAATCCTCACCAAGGGGGAAATCTTCTTCTCCTGACTCATACATTTATTCTTCTGCTTCCCCAATGGTCTGATCTGCTAACAATTGGGTGACAACGATGGTCATATTAGGAAGCCACTGCGAGCAATTTTTTTCAGCGTAAGAAGCCTAATGGAAAGTGCATAAGTTATATTTGCCTAACTCTTCTACGTTGAAGGTTGAGCTATGGTTTTGCAAAACTTTAGGAGGGGAATTATTGGTTTTCCGGAAAAAGAGCTTAGTGGGCTTGGACCCTCCCGAAGCATCACTGGTTCTTCACTTCAACTCAGATGCTTTGTTGGTTAGTTGTTTTAGCGATTTGGTTAGTCCTTCGATATTGAAGGGTTCTTTGTCTTATCAGCTGTTTTACTTGAGGAATCCTGGTTCCTCTTATCGGAGGACTTTGGATCCTCTCACGACTCGTGCTCCAAGGCACCAATCGAAAGAAGATCCTTTTCAACTTCGAGGATTGTAGAAAAATTCTCTACTAGAGTGAGCTTTTCTTTACGCTTAAGAAAAATGGAAATGTCCCACGGTAGGGCCCTTGTGTAATAATCAATCATGATGGAATCATCAAGGGCTTAATACATGGGGAAATTGTTTAAAATAGTGGTGACATGTTCATTAAAATCTTTTACCTTCTCCTTCTTATGGCATTTCAGCGTGCTGAGCTTGGTGAGGAGCATGGAAGGTGTCTTATATTTTGAAAACTTGTCCAGAAAGGATTTCCAAAACTCGTCCCATGTTCATAAGCAGGTAACAAGTAGTGATCAATACCAAGTGGCCACTTTATTTTCAAGGGTGTGCGGGAATAGGCGGCATGCTACGTCGTCGAACCGGACCTTCATCATTTGCAAAGCTAAGTAGAAATTGCTAATGTGATCATCAGCAAAGGTCCCTTTCTCAAGGTCAAACTTTGGGAGGTGCTTCTGAGAATGTTGGGGCATATCATGAAGGAGGCCTCTAAGGTTTAGAGGGGATGGTGTCATCCAAGCCAGCAGCAGGGGATGGTAGTTTGCTCTAAGTTTGAAAAGGAGGCGACGATCGTTGCCTTCTGACTCAGTGTCTGTACCTAACCTGTTGCTGGTGCGAGGGGGGTGTCTAGCTTCTCTTCTCGGCACTCTGAGATGTCCTAGTTCTCTCGTGTTTCTCACATTCTGGTTGTCCCTTAGGTTTCTAAGGAGACATTTATTGTTGTAAAAGTTTATATGGTCTTTATGGTAGTCCCCAAACCCTTGTCCCAAGATCCCATGAGTGCCCTCGGTGAGAGGTTGATTGTTGAAAGGGGTTTCCTCAGTGGTTCGTCAGTTGTTCCCGTGCACTTCCTCAGCGTCTGCGTAATCATCCAGGGCTAAGCCAATTAGCCGTGATATGGAGCTAACTAGGATGCCCTGATGCATATGTTGAAGGCTGGAGGTGTGAGTGTTGGCTAGGGAGTTAGTGGTGGGGATACATCTTAAACCCCAATGAATTGGTGTGTGATAGGGTGTAGAGCCCTGAGCTATTCATTATTGACTTCGTACATGGGAAGTTCCTCACCTTTAGGGGTGTCTTTAAGGAGGAGCATATGAGGTTCCTCCTGGAGAAATTTTGTGAAGGGTGGTCCAAAAGGAGGATTATACCATACTTCAGGGGGCATGGGAGGCCAAGGTTTATTACTTCCTTGATGGGAAGTCTCTGTGTGAGGAGGGACTTTAGTGCTTTCCATTTCCCTCCTTCTAGTACCAAATCTGTTGATGGATTGGAATTTATCACCAACAGTCAAGGGGATACCTCTGATGTAGGTTCACAACTAGAGCCTGCACCAACTATGTTGGAGATCCCTTCCAGTATGTAGGCTCAGCTGCCATTCAACTTTGTGGAGCTAGCTTCGGACGGGGGTGTGATATAAACTTAGTAGAATGTATGAGCTTCAAGAAACACAAGAGAATAATTAACAAATATCCTATACCATATATATACCATGAATAGCAAAAGATAAACCACACAGTCTCACATAAAATTACTGTTAGCAGGACTTTAGATAAGACTTATGCAAACTAGATAAATACTACTTAACGATTGCAAAATCAGTTTACAACAATCAACCATTTATCAGCGTACATAATTGTGTAGTCAAAAGAAAGGTTATACTAATACCTAAAGATATAGTTCATTGGCATGCGTATAGAATGAGTAAACCAAATACCATTCATATGTAGCAAAACCAGATTTGGGGTACAAAACAGCATGTGCAAAGACCGCACATCAAAAATCTTCTGAGAACATTTGATATGTCAAGTGAAGAAATACTCATGGCACAAACACATAGATATTTGAAGCATTAAATAGTGAAAACATACAATTAAATCTTGTATTGACTAGAAGAACCACAATTCTCTTAAGAAATATGTCTATAACTCTCCAAAAGGTCCTCAGCAAAAAGCCTTTACAAATGAAACATGAGGCTACATTTATAGGATGAGAGAGACCTTTGGTTTACTCTTGTCTCTTGGACTTCCTAGTGACCTTTCACCAACCAAATGACTCTTGGTATTCTATGTGACCTTTCATGTTCATAGAGTATTCCATGCTATCATAGTACACAAAAGAGAAATGACTATTATCCTAGTTGACTAAGCTACAGATGGCAAGTTTCGGAATGTTGAGCCCGAGTTTTTATGTCAGGTAAGTGCGTCATATGTTGTTTTCTGTCGCGGTGGGAGAAATTGGTGGATGGCCTTCATCATGTTGGTGTAAGCACTCTAGTGCATCTAGGATAAGGGTATTTTGCTTGGCACTTATATGATTGTTCAAGGTACCCAACTTGGTGTAGAGCCTCACTAGTTCTACGATGTAACGCTTGATATTTTCCATTGAGACCAGCATACCTCCTATTCAAGCAACTTGACTATATGTTTCCACAAATGCTTGCACCTTACTATTGATCTCCTCTTGATTTCTGACCTATCTAATTTCTCCTATAGAAGGGGACCCATGCAATTGGATCACAGATTCCAGAATGTTGAACAATTTCTTCTAGGAAGCCAACACCCTCTTTGCATCTTTAGCCAATTTTTCTCTAGACTGCACTTTGATACAAAGCTGTACCCTAGTATTCTACATAGCAACCCAATATTTCTTGGGGACTACTGTCGGGCTTCATGGTACATTTTAGACCACTCATGTATTTTATCTAAGGTGGTCATGGCCTCCCTGAGCATGGAAACCCTTTCTTTTGAGTAAGTTTGAATAGCCACTATGGGAGCTATAGTGAGTTGCAGTTTTTCCATCTCTTCATAAACTACTTTCATAGTCCCCCACTTAGAATCTTTGTTTCTGATCCAACTACCATTTTGAAATTAGTTGATCTTGTATGTAACAAGTGGAGTGTCGTGATTTCCTCCTCCAAGTTTCTCTTCCCTTGTTCTGCAGCTATGGCCCTTTGCTCGGATGTGTATAACCTGTTTTGCAAATCTACAATCTGTTTACTCATCCGGGCTACATTGTGTTTTGTGGCAACTACGAATTTTGTACCAGTGGAGGCGATGATTATAGGGTTTGATGTGATATTTGGAATGATATCTATTGTCATAGTTACCAACAATGGGTCAACTGGGTTTTGGCTGCAGGATCTCTTCCTCTCCTATATAATTTTGAGGTTTACTTCATCAAATGTGATTTTAGTCAAATCTAGAACCTCTTCATCTTGATCTTCTGAGATGCCTAGCTCTTGGACTGGTAGGTGTCCACTAGTGAGGGGAGTAACGGGAGGTACATCCAAAGGAGGAAGGTCACTCTGTCCTGAGCTTCGATCGACCACCCTACTCGTCTCTCCTTGTTCATTTACTATAGCTTGCTTCTCCCTGTTTGCCCTAAGCTGCTCATCCTGTTGCCTCTTTTCCCTTTCTGCTAGTGCCCATTGCCTTTCTAGCTCTTCCTCCATGTTCTTCAGTTCCCATTCTAATCTCTGTTGTTCATCTTGTTTTTTCCTCACAGCTTCTTTTGCTTATCTCTGCTTTTCGGCCTCTTCTTCCTTCTTTTTCGCTAGCTCATTCTATGCTCTCTTTTCTTCTTCCTGCCACATTTTCTTGTCTTCCTGCCTTTTCTTCTCTATCTCATCCTAGCTTTGGTTTTCGGATTTGTGCAACTATGTTATTTCTCATTCTCTTTGCCTCTTTAGCTCTCACTTCTTTCTTGCCGGTTTGGCATTTCTTTGTATGAGTGTAACTTCCTCTTCCTCGCTATCGCTTAGAGGGTCTTCCACTTCTTTTCCTTTTCACTTCCATGATGTCTCAGCTCCCTTTGGTGTCCTTTCTCTGAGGCCTTCATCATCCTATAAATCATCAAGGAGCTCATCTTCTATGGCCTGTTGCTCATTGGGGCTGATCTCCCTTATGGAGTTATACTAGTTCCTAATTCTGTCCTCGAGATCCTTCCTAGTGTGGGCGTAAGACCAACTGAATTTCACCTTCTTACAGTGGGCAACTATGACCTTTTTGGGGTCATACATTCTATAATTCAGGGTCACGAAATGGCTCCCCTCTAGTTCTTCAACTTCTGCTTCCACCTGTTTGAAGCTTTCTACTATGTATGCTCCAATAGTAAGAAGAAAAGGAGGCCAGCGTTTCCTTGTTGGGCATGGGATCCCCCGCAGCAGGTTTTGGGGCTCAAAGCCTAAGTTTTGGTCAATTGTGGTGTATAAATCCGCGAAGTGCGGGCACGGAGTGTGAAGTGTACAATCGATTCATAGGGTTGTCTGCCCTAAAATATTGTAATTTAATGTAAAGTTGTGTCGGCTTACCCATGGTCTGCAGACCATGGATTCTATAAATAGAGAAAGGCTCTAAGTGTAAAGATAGTTAAGCTTAGCGGAGAATAAATAGAATAGCGAAGGCATGGTAAGAGCATAGAGTGAAAGTTGAAGTGTATTCGATTGTAGTAGTAGGAAGAGGCTCTACAGTTGAGTGCATAGAGGCATGGTAGAGTCCACAACTGAGTGCGTGGACCCCTGTAGCTCAGTGCATAGGGTGGAATCAGGTCTGTACTTGGGATTGAAAGATAATAAAGAGAAGTTTATTCTATGAATCTGTTCTTGAATCCTTATTTTGTTGTTATACATTAGTGTTACTCTATTTATTTACTGCGTGCACTTGATGAATAGTCATATGAATGCTTATATGTGAATTTAATCTAAGTAATCAGCTAACGGAGACTAATTAAGGAAGACTTGGTTAAATAAAATGGGTCGCGTTGCGGCTAGAACTGTGTGAAGACAGTATCACAGGGTGCAGGGTAACCATAGGTGCGTGTAGTGCAATAAGTGTGAAGGTTAGACTGTGTACCTATCACCTCATATCAGACATCTCCAAGGTGTGAAACTTGGTTCTAGCACCCTCCCATATTACTTTGAGTGAGACCTTAGTCCGCGCTTTGCGGATTGCTGCCAAAAGGGCCAGTAGTACTGAGATTTCCTTAGCTAATTCACTTCCAAACCTGGGTCAGGCCCCACTAAGCCAACAAATGGTTCCATTGTCGAGACTGGGATCTACATAAGGGATGTTTGAAGTCGTTGCACTGGAACCCTACAAAGAAAGAAATTGAAGAGTGGTTGGATAAAAAGGTTCACGAGTTTGTAGCGCAGGAAAATAGAAATCCGTGAGTATCTAAGGAACAATGGTTGGATTGCTACTTGTACACTAAAATCAACGAGATTTTCTTTGCATCTTTTCCAATAGAGTTGTATGAGTGGATCGCGAGGTTGGCAGATAGCCAAGGAAGGTGTAGGCTCAACAAACCAATAGTGTGGACTCTGGAACTAGTGCATAGACTAGAACCCTCAGAAGATAAGGTAGCGCGAGTTGTGAACCACTGGATCAACTAAATAATAGGAGGATTTATCACTAAGTTCATGGTGGACACAATCGTTAGTTACAGCGAGGCAGAGCAATGCTTTCTCCAAGGATCGCGAGGTAAGTATATTAAATCTTTGAATAATTGGATTAAGATGTTGTTATGTGAAAAGCGGGTTATGCAAATAAATTAATGTTTGGGACTACAGGAATGGAAAGAGCTACAAAAGTGGAAGTAACAAACAATTAGAAAACAGTCCCTTAATTTCACCCTCATGGGAGAGAAAGGACAAGCTCGTGAAGGTTTCTCCAAGAAGCGCAGTCAATTTGATAAGGCAGCGGATTCCGCTGTTACCACCTCCACCCACACTGCCACCGACTTCACCTCCCTCACCTCCATCTCCACCCACTCCACCTCCACCACCTCCACGGTTCAGTATGGCAAGCATGATCAAATTACTAGTATTTAGAGGGGCAGGGAATGAGGATCCCAACCAATTCTAGTTCGTGATAACTGTAGTATACATGGTGTCACGGATGACAATATTAAGAAGGCTACATTGCTGAGCATATTGCAGGATCATGCATCAACATGTTATATCAAACATTCTAACAACCACCCAAACGTGGCGATAGTAGAGATCCAGAATGCGCTAAATAGGGAATTTAGCAGACCCAAGTCAGAAACACAATCAATCATCGGGTTTAAAGAGATCGCGATGCTCCCAGGTGAGACTCCCTGGGATCTGGATCAACGGTTGAAGAGTACAATGCATCAAGCCAATATGATGTTGACATATGGATAGCATCACGCATGGTTTGTAGCATCTCTAGCACCACACTTGAGGATGGCGCTGTCACAACAGAAACTTTCCACTCAAGCCGAACTATTGGAAATGGCAATGAGATTGCATGAGACCCTGATACCAGACCCTGGGTTGGGAGTTCAACAAATCCACGTGAAACTATAGAATTTGTGTTTGGAAATGTAAAGCTTGAAGCATGATAGGGCATCACGGCCAGAGGTGCGCAAGGAAGTATGGTGCATAAAATGCGAAGGCTAGGGCCATGACAAGGATCACTATCCAGTGTTCACGAACTACTTGGAAGGAGGAGGGCCAATGCCGTTGAGACCAAAGGCACGGGTAGGGTCGAGTGTGGCACCCACTTTACGGTGTGTGATCTTTCAGATAGGAGGGAAAAAGACGATGGACAATTGTCATTTGCTACAAAAATATACACAAACACCCCAACAATTGTTTTGTAAATTCTACATGTTGGTAGGTCACGATGAATGCACTTGCCGCAATTATGAGCTAATGATGGATCGAACCCCAACCTATAGGAGGCAGACTAAAACACAAGCCCTCGACCCAGATGCGGGGATGGCATGCACTAGATTTTAGGGGAGAGGTTGAAGACGAGGTGGAATGGGACCAGGAAGGGGCAGTGGATAGTTAATTTGTTACAATTGTGGAGGACCAAGGCACTATGCCCATGATTGTACCAACCCGACGAGGATATCCTATTCATATTGTGCTCAGTTTGATCATGAAACAATAGACTGTCCTACGTTGTTCATAAAGATGCGCGAAAAAGTAGTATTCTAGCCTCCCTCGATGCAGAATATACAAATGATGAGGTCTGAGCCACGCGAAGAGGACCCAAATGTAAACATGATGCTCAGAAGTGGTACAACCATAGGAAAAGATACGGGGAAGCAACCAATGGAAACTACATGGGTTCGCAAGGCTCCTGCAAAGGAAACCAAGTTTGACTTAGAACGCACAAAGGAGACATTCATGGAAGCTAAGAAGAGCTTCGTGGAGGCCTCCACTTCAGGTGGTGAGAATCAACTATAGCCAAGAATGCATCCTTCAATGCTCACTACCTTTCTGAAGACATGCATGAAATTGTTGCACGACAACAAGGCAGTTCAAGGACTACAAGAACTGATCGCTAGGTGCACAGGATCAGGGAAACCGCACATCGTCCAGAAATTGGGGAAGCATGCACTGCGCACTGGAAGGGAAATGAGGTTGACTGCATAGATTGGGGAATATGAAATGGATCAGGTAATCCTAGATCTGGGTTCAGACATGAATGTATTCCCAAAGAAAAAATGGAAACGCATGAGCAGCCCTGTGTTACAATGGTCCCCTATTCAATTACAAATGGTGAACCAACAGAAGATTTTGCCCATGGGAAGGTTGCAAGGGGTAATATTTGATATTAAAGGCATGAGCGCATAGGCGGATTTCTAAGTAATAGAGATTGTAGATGGCAACAATCCCTATCCTGCATTGTTAGGAAAAGACTGGGCCACCGATATGAACGGAGTTGTCAATCTGAAGAAGCGCAAAATGATCTTCGAGAAAACGTCACTATGCATAGTAGTCCCACTAGACCCAGCCAAAGGAGCACGCTACACTGAACCAGTGCGTGATGATGAAAGCAATGATGATCTTGTTTGTATTTACAAGTTAACTACGTGAGACCAGGATTGGGTGAATCCGACTACAAATGGGAGGATCTTGTGGTACAGTGGGATCTTCCCAGAAAATCCAAGTGAGTCTAGCCGACGTCTGCTCCAGGTACAGTGGGATCTTCCCGCCACCATCACCTTAGGAAGAATCCTATAGATTATGGTCACTATGGTTACCAACAGAAACAAATATACCTAGGGGAACAGTCTACGATCCGATACGCACGCAAGGGCAGAGTAACAAGCTCAATCCCCTTGAAGGCTCCTTGACATAAACCAAGGTTTACCAACAAGTGACCCCAGGCTCCTCGACAATGGTTAATCCGAGGTTTACCGTTTGTAATACGTGAATATCTGGCATCGTTCCCAAAGAGGAAGGATTGATTCCCACACTGGTTCAGACACGATCTCGTGCTTCTCCTTTAAGAGGAGCTTTCCCAGAGCATAGATGCAACAATTGGATTTCTCTCCTACCGCAATATACAGCTACTTGTTTGTTTTACTATCTTGGAGAGTTAAGTACTCCCTACTCCAAGACACTAGCCTAAGCTATGTTGGTGTAATAGAGCCCTAGGAATAAAAATATTTCTAGATTAATTTTACTTTAAGCGTTACTTTTATTGGTTTTTGATTAAGTCAAGAGGTGCGGAAATGAAACTCGTGGTGTGAAGACTCGACTTGAAATCACTAAAACGATGCACTTAAGATGATCAAACAATCTTTTCTCTTCAATGAATTTCTACCTAGGAAAGAGTTTGAGAATGCAAATGCGTGTAAACACAAATCTCTCTTAACAAACAAATTTAAAGAAGAGTGTTTTTTGTTCCAATGCACTCAAAACAAGACAACTAGTTATTTGCACAAGAATTTCCTTTTTCATTCAAACGCTCAAATGCTACCAAAACAAACTTTTTCAAAAGAGATATTTTGTATTTTTATAAAAACACTCAAAACTATGGCTAAAGCAAATCTTGAGAAAACTATGAACGAAGCAAATCTTAAGATCTACAAACTATAAAAAACTACTTGAAATTTTGAAGTAAACGCTTACAAAATATCTTTGTCTTTTCAAGGATGTTTTACTTGGCGATAAGAAAACCAAGGACTAACTTGTCCAAAATCACAAATCAGTCAAAAACAAGCGATCTTTTGTTCTTTTTTGTAAAAGTGAAATCCAAACTTTTAACACAAGCTTTTCGAAATTTTGGAAAGAGAAAACTCAAGATGGATTCCTCAACAAGGGTTGATTTTACAAATGGTCAAACTCACAAGAAGGCAATAAAAACCAGGGTGATCTGAGGCTTCTATGCTTCTAAGCTCTCAGCTACTACACGACCAAAATGAAAATCTAAACCGGCAACCAAAATTTCTATGAATTTCACCTAAAACCCTAACACCAATGAAAATAGACCAAGGAAAGCTTTTGACAAGTCACAAGCAGGTCTGGGTAGAGGATAACAACACCTAAACCAAAATAAAACTAATTAAAAGAGGAAAAAACAAGTTTTTCAAAAATTTAGCAGGGTCCACAGGCTCAGAGTTTGCACAGGTGTGTGCCTGCTCTGTGTGCAAAGTAAACATGCGTAGAGGTACGCACTGTGATACAAGAACAGGGTGCGGACTTCTACTAAAGTTATGAAAAGCCAAAACAAACCTAGATGCACTAAATCCACCCAATTCCACACACAACAAGTCACAAACAGAAACAAAAAGGCAAGTTTCTCAAGTCAAAGTGAAAACAAGGAAAATAATCAAGTCCCCAGTGGAGTCGCCATTTTGTCACGCGGAATGAGTCGAGGTTGCGGACAAGATCGACCTTCCTAGTATCTAAAGATATCTAGTGACAAGCAAGCCAATCAAAAACTATCTTTCTCTAAATATGCAATTAAAACAAAGGCAAACAAGTGTTTAGGCCTACCTTGGGTCCAATGCAAGTTTGTGGAAGCCTCACTCCCTCGCTCCAAATGAGCTTCCTTGAAGTGTAATTCTACAAACACAAACAAGCAAACCAAATTAAATAACACCTGAAAAGCCAATATCATAAAGCATATTCATCATAATGATCAAGGATATTATGAAACAAACCACATAAGACAATTTGTTGAGAAAAATGAATCTGATTGTATTAATTCAAATGAAGAAGAACTTTAAAACCTGTGCCTTGATGCTGTACAAGCTCCTCCCAGGGTCCGACAAGAAGTCTCCTCTACTTTGACAAGTTTCACTCACTTCCCAATGAAACCAAAAGGTATGTGATCTCTCCTCTCAAGTTTAACTAGGAAGTCCCAATTCCATCAGCATTTACCCTCAAAATGTTCAGCTTCTAACCTCCCTAGCAACTGACCCAATGCCTTAATTTATAGTGCAATGGAGGGAAGTTACTAGGTCCTCCTTCAAAAGGATAAAGCCCTCCTTCAAAGGGATAGCTCCTCCTATCAAGGGATTAGCTCCTTCTCTTTTGGGATGCATGAACCACCTTGGAGCGAACAATCCACGTCAAGATTCTTCTGGAAACATCTAGAATTAACCCAAAAGTGAGTTTTTTAGGATAAATGTGCGCCTTTTTGACTTTTACAGGGGTATGCACCCACCCCTTTACAGACAGAGCGTGCAGGTACGCAGGTATTATGAAAAAAGGGTTCGCAGGTAAAAGTAGGAGAAAGTGCGAAACCAAAGTAATATTGATTTTCAATGTCTTTCTCTCTTTTGCAAAGCTTGACATGAAGAGCTAAAGTCTGAGAATTGCTTAGGAGGCTAGTATAAGTGATGATAGACCCATACTGACTGCAAATAATCATGGTGACGATATTTTTGTGTAAAAGGTTGCCCCATAAAGTGCGAAGTGTGTAGTAGATGAGGATTTCATTTATCATTTAAGAAGAGTGAAGTACTTTATCATATCGAGGATTATCTTGCGGAGAGCCCGGTTGGAACCTGTAAAAACATTCAAGTGCAAAATATATATATGAGATCATATCATCGCTGAGGTAGGAATTCCCATACTCAGATCAAAACCGACTAGGAAACTAAAAACTGACTAGAAAACTATCTACTGGTCTGATATAGGAATGATCTTGTAACACATCATAAGTATAGAAACATGTAGACACAGTATGGATGAAGCCATCTATTTATGAATAGTCTACAACATAATGAATACAAAATTCCTTCCATCCTGGATGGTGGAAACTAGATCCAGGGTCTTCATTTCTACTCCTTGAAACAGTACAATTCTATCCATGTGAATAAATATGTCGAAGTCGAACATGGTAGAAACCACTTGATTATCGGTCGATGATGTAAACTGTTAACAAGTGTGAGAGAAACCACCAATAATGGCAATGGCTCTCAAAGTACTCAGTACAATCCATGAGATGTGATTAGATGTGTCGATGTCGAACATGTCATGGAATCCTTCGATTGAAGGTCAATGATGCAACCTGTCGTCGAAGACGAGAAATCTGCCATTGAGGCATGCAGATCCCAAGGTACTGGCGATTTCTAGATCATCTTTCTAGATAAAGAGCTGAAGTCGATAGAAAGCGATCTGTCGTAGGCAAGCCCACGACACGAAATCATAGATCAAGTTTGAAGAAATTTATTTGCAAGGACTGACTCAGGGATGGTCAAGATGGAATGACAGATATTTTTGCAGATGTATGGCTTATTCACACAGACCTCTTGAACACATAACGACACGACAGATGGTTTGGTGACGATTGACCCAAAGTTAATACCCAGAAACCAGCTGAAGACTTTCAATTTGGTTTGATCAACTGTTAGGTAAAGGATTTCCCAACCCAGGTGAATGAAAGTGTCGTATTCAAGAGTGGTTACAAAGTATGACAAGCAGGCTCATTTTTCTCTCTTTTCCCCCACCATTTCTAGCAAGTACCTCTTTATTTTTTACAAGCTTGAGGAGGATAACATATGCTTGATTATAAGCTCACCCTTCGGGTGAGTCCAACTTAGTTTAAATTCGAACCCTAAGAAGGAGTGGTCCATTCCTGTTTGTAGAACAGGTCCTTTACTATCGAAATTTAACAAGTCCAGTATAGGAGAAACTCGACGTTTTTCATTTTTAGAGAGTCTGAAAAAACTTAAGAAGACTCCAGGGTTTAATTTTTCGTAAATTTGTGTCTCCCAAGCCCGAAGAAGTATAAAATAATACTTGAGAGAACTGCTTGATCTTTTACGACCAAGGAGTACTTTTCGTAATTAGTGCCTCTGATCCGAAAAAGTAAAAAAGCGATCAATGACACGTCGTTTTATGAACAATATCGAATTTGAAACGACAAAAACCCGACAATCTTTTCGTGTTTTTACGGTCAGAAAAGGGTTGTAAGAGGACCATCTTTTTAGTTCCGTTTTAACGAGCTTAAAAAGAAAAACTCGGCAATCTTTTCATGTTTTAGGAGGTCAGAAAGAGGCTTAAAGATGACTCTAATGGTTTTGTTGAAAATGATTGATTTCACTGAAAATCCCTTATCTGAACAACTCAAAATTACTCATACCTGTTTAATTATGGTTAAATGTTGCAAAAAACCACTTTTTAAAGTGAAACATAAACAAATTTAGAATTTATTTACCAAAAAACTTATAAAAAGGACTTTTTACCATTCATTTTTACCATTTGAGATTTGGGTGAGAAAAAAGGGCTTTTAACCAGAAACTTCCCGCGAAGATTGCGGAAAATTTGTCCATCATAATCGAACGCCATCTCCTCCAAGTAATCCACATCATCCTACTCTTCATTTTTGTCTGTTTAAAATTGTTTTTTAGGGTTTAAATTTTGTTTTTAGGAGGTTTTTAGGTTTAGAAACCCGCGCGCGGCGGCCTGCAGGTTCACCACAGGGGACCTGCGTACCCCGACTTTTTTGCAATGGGCAAAAAGTCAGGGTACGCACCTGCCGTGAAGGCAAGGTGCGGATCCCACGCACTGTCCCTAACAAGGGGGTGCGTACCCTGCGCATAGGTTTACAAAAACCTAACTAACTCAATAAATACCCAATGAAATCAATTTTGCATATTCTAATTCACCTTTTTACTTGATTGCAGGATATACATCATGCTTGATTGGCAAGAACGGGAGCATGAGGATGTGGACCTCGCCACGATGAATCATCAACCTTCGATCAATGCATTGAAGGCATGTGGCTTGTACAAGTTCTGGGCCATACCTGGCATGAGGGCCCAGGTGGACTTTTTGCAATGGCTGGTTGATAGATGGAGTATACAGGACCAGTGTTTCTTTATTGGTGGAAACCAGCTCAAAATCGAGCTAGCTGACATATACTTCTTGACTGGTTTTCCCAGGAGGGGTGAACACTTGACTCTATTTGGGCTCAGGGCAGGTGGCCAATCTGTCTAGAGCCTCCGCTTAGAGTTTTGCAATGTCCAGAACCGAGACAAAGGGATAGATATCAAAACCATATCCCTTCCTGAACTCATGGTTATAGCATTCACAGTTACTAGACTCTGCGGTAGTGCAGCGCTACACGTTGCCACCGGATCCCAGATGCAGATGGCAGTTGATTGCTTTCGAGGCACCATTTTCAACTAGTGCGATGCTGTGTTGGCCAATGTGAAGGGCCAACTGACTAGGGCCAAAAACGGACAGCTAAAGACCTTTGGTTATGGCACTATAGTTGTGAGTTTTGGCCTGGAGAGGGTTCCGATGTTGATCCCACAACATCTTCCTGTTGGAGCTGGGCTTCCTCAAGAGCCCAAACTGATGCGATGGGTTGCAGTTATGGCCCGTCATCCTGATGAGGAGACCGAGGTCGTTCGGTTCAAATCTGAGTATTTCCAATGGTTGGAAAACCAGTTTTTTGCTATTCAAGACTTCCCTTATGCTGGGGTTGATTTTTGTGGAGACCCAGACATGGCTCTTCCGCCAGGAGAGCAATGGGATGATGCAGGTAAAATCATTTTCAACATTTTCCTAATTTTAATTTTTTGTTGTTTTTATATAGTCCCAAAACTAATAGTAAAAGTTTCAAATGCAGATGTGGGCCCACAGCGACCAGCCGCTCTCTGGCCTTACAAGAGGAGACAACTAGTTGCACCGGCTCCAGCCCCACAGGATGAATTAGCAGAGACCTTAGCCGAGCTAGAGAGCCATTTAGAGCCCCTGACAGGGGACATGCCCGAGACTAGTATAGATGACATCCCTCATCGACTTTAGCGCTATGTGATTGGAGTCCCAAGACCTTTTAGGAGGTTCCTTTGTAAGGTGGCCCATGCAGTGGTTTCGTATCGAGATCATCACCAGTGATGGGATGATCGCCTATTGTAGTCACATATGACATTTGTTTTTTTGTACTTATCATTTTTTCCGATCATAAGGTGTTTTTCAACCTATGATCGAGGACGATGTATTATTTTGACCCACTCCTATATATATGATATCGTTATTACCAGCTTGTCTTGTTAAACATGTTATGGAATGTTTTTAAATTTACTTGTATGATTATTGCACATGTCTACTTAACATTTGAGAAGCAATTGCATCTGCTAATGTATTCAAAGATCTTGGAATATGCTGATATTCAATATAGTCAAATTCACATTCCAAGAGACGCACTCTCAAAATAATCTTAATAAAACTGGATTTCTAATGGCGACTACTCTATTAAGCTGTAATACAACGAGTTCAGAATCTAACCTCACTATCAAACTCCGAATCCCAAATGAAATAGATTCAAATAATAACTCAATCATTGCACTATACTTTGCAATGTTGTTTGTTGTTTGACCAAGGCTTACCCCATGCATAGATACCAACTCGTCAGACGGCGAATAGATAACCCAAGCTGGGGAAGAAATATTATGTGTACTATGACAAGCACCATCAGCGAAACCAATGTATGTTTGGAGAGGCGTCGACATCTGCGACATCAAACGTAAAACCAAGATAAGCAGGAATAACGATGAAAAACTCACTCTCTAAGCTAAGCACACTTTTAATCTAAAACACACCAGCTAGAAGGAAAAACTAACCTAACTAAAAAATCTCCACACTCGTTTTAAGCATAATACCTCTTCAGGTAAAGACCATTTTTGGGTTTACCTAAAGAGACCCCGTCAAAGTCTACCAATTCATAGGCCCCTTTCGCTAGCTTTCTCTTAACAACATAGGGACCATGCCACATAGGCATGAATTTTCTAGTGCCTAATTTATCCTTTGCTTGATCGTACAAAAGGACTAGATCTCCTTCCGAAAAATTTCGAGGGGTCACATTT
>APFE030839816.1:5102-49333 GCA_000404065.3 Pinus taeda
TGTAAGGGTCCTAAGTCTGTCATTTCAAATTTCTTTTTAAGGCTGGACTTCACATGGTTTATAAGGATGGGATCACTACTAGTAAGAATAAGATCATCAACATAAAGAACAAGGATGATAAGAGAGTTTCCCACTGTCTTGGTGTAGACAGTATTGTCAGAATGACACCTAGAAAAGCCAGATTCTAGAAGAAAGTTATCCATTTTGGCATACCAAGCCCGAGGAGCTTGCTTGAGACCATAAAGAGATTTCTTAAGTCGACACACAAGGCTGGAGTCTGTTTGGATGAAGCAATGGGTTGTTCCATATAGATTTCTTCATGCAAGTCCCCATGCAAGAAGGCAGATTTAACATCCATCTGATGGACTTCCCATTTTAAAGAGGCAGCAAGGGAAAGAACAAGGCGGATAGAGTTCATTTTGGCAACAGGGGAGAAGGTTTCAGTGTAGTCAATGCCTTCAACCTGTGAAAAGCCCTTAGCAACAAGACGAGCTTTATGTTTATCAACTTTCCCATCTAGTCCATACTTGGTTCTGTAGACCCATTTGCATCTAACAAGTTTTCGTCCCTTTGGTAGAGGAATAAGATCCCATGTATCGTTTGCCAATAATGAATGATATTCTTCATTCATAGCTGCGTCCCAATTTGGATGGCCTGAAACTTCTGCAAAGGTGTCAGGATCATAATTCGCTGAGGCTTGAGCTAGTAAAGAAGAGGCTCTATTGAAATGAGAACGTGTACGACGCTAATTTGTAGGATCACCGGCAAGGTCACCTGCTGTATCCTGAGTAGCACGGACCAATTTTGGAAGTGGAGGAGCTGAAGGAGGATCCTGAGAAGGTGGGGGAGGATTTTCATCTTCGCTTTCATCCTCTGAAGAAGAAATGTTTTCAAAAGTAGAAGAGATAGGAGAGGTGGCACATTCGCCGGACTAGGCTCGTAGGCCGATTTATTTTCATCAAATTTTACATCTCTTCTAATGATAACATTTTTGGACTTAAATGGAATAAGTCTATATCCTTTGACATCTTCAGAATATCCAACAAAAATACATTTTTCACTCTTAGGTTCTAAAGCTTTATGTTTTTCATCTGGAATATGGGCCCATGCTTCACTTCCAAAAACACGAAAGTGACTCACATCTGGTTTAATAGAGCTCCATGCTTCTTCTGGAGTGATGTTCTTTAAAGCTTTAGTAGGAGTGCGATTTAGTATGTAATTTGCACAGTTAATTGCTTCTGCCCAATACTTAAGACTAAGTTCTTTAGATTGAAGCATACAATTAGCCATTTCCTTTAAGGTGTGATTCTTCCTTTCAGCTACACCATTTTGTTGTGGAGTATATGGAACATTATGTTGCATTTGGATTCCATGCTCATTGCAAAAGTTGATGAAGTCGTTTTTAACATATTCTCCGCCATTATCTGATCTTAGCTTAAGAATTTGATGTCCAGATTGTTTTTCAACAAAGGCCTTAAAGGCCAAGAATTTGTTAAATACTTCACTCTTGAGTTTTAGGAAGTATACCCAAGTGCATCTGGAGAAATCGTCAATGAAAGTTAAGAAATACTTGTAGCCATAGAATGAAACAACTGGAAGTGGACCACATAAATCACTATGCACAAGCTGTAAAGGGGTTGAGGTGTGCCAAGAGGCACGTTTTTCAAAACTATCCCAATGATGTTTTCCAAGTACACATCTGGAACAAACACCATCTCTACAAGATACCATAGGAAGACCTGTCACCATATTTTCTTTACATAGATTTTGAAGGTAGCGATAGTTTAAGTGACCAAATCGCTCATGCCAAAGTTTGCTCACTTCATCATTATGAGCAACAAATATCGACGGAAGAGTTGATGACCCAAAGTTGTTAAAATTATACAACCTTGTAGAATCATCAACAATGCTAGTAGCTAAAATATGTCTAGGATCTCTTAGGTCCTTAATTACAACATCATGAGGTGAAAATTCAACGATTTTACCTTCACCTGAATGAGTTATCTGATATACAGATAGACGGTTGCAGGATAAGGTTGGAACACATAATACATCATTAAATTGACCATTGTCTATATGAACAGTTCCAGTCCCTACAACACTAAGAGATCTATCATCACCAACATATATATTTTTGGTGTTACAATCATTTAAAGAAGAAAACATGGCTTTGTTTTTTGGCCATGTGATAAGAAGCTCTAGAATCAATGAGCCACTCATGAGAATGAGGAAGAAGATACATTTAGTGAATAGTCAGACCGAGATGCTTGACAACCACATGCAGAAAGTGCCATTCATGAAGATGAAGTTGAAGTTGAAGAGTGCTCCAAATGGATGTTATGCTTCTTCATTGTTGCTTCCAAGGCTTCCATCTTCTTAAAGCATTTGGATTCTAAGTGGCCATCTCGATTACAAAAGTGGCAATGTCTATCAGTCTTCTTCCCTTTGTTTTTATTTGCCTTATCATTTTGGTGAAATGATTTTTCATTTTGAGGCTGAAATTGCTTAGGACCCTTGTTTGGTTTAGGACCATTCCTTTTAGGATACAAATTCTTAGGATTCTTTGAATTTGGTTGTTGTTGGGCGGTTAACGCTTTCTTAGAAGAGTTTCCAAGATTAAGAAGACCAAGGTGTAAGATTTTTTCTTGTTCTCTTATTAAAGAATCACAAAAATAATCAAAGGAAGGAGACTTGTAGGCTTGTCCTTGAGAAATGAAGGCTTCTCTTGTAGAATGGAAGGTGGAAACAAACACAGAGTAGGCTGGTCCCAACTTAGTAAGAATGGAATAGATAAGGTTACTATCTTCTTTCTTAACCTTAACACCTTTCGAGAGAAGTCTAAGGGTCTTGAACTTGGACAAAAAATCTTCAATGCAAGAAAAATTATTGGGGTCCAATGTAAGCAACTCATTTTCAAGTTGATGGGCTCTAAGTTCATTTTTTATTCCAAAAAATTTAGTAAGCTGCTCCATTGCTTTATCAGGAGTATCAAGTTCTGCAATATGGAATCTAAGATCTGGAGAAATAGACATCCCTATCAACCCATGTGCTTGATATTGCCTAGTTTCCCATTTAGCTGCCTTATCTTCATCTTTTGGTTTGGTTTCTTGGCCTGAGGCTATTCTGTAAAGACCTTTACTTCTAAGTAAATCCACAATGTAGAACCACCATTGGAAGTATTTGGTGCTGTCAAGAATAACTTGGCATGGACTTTCCATTTTAATAGAAACTGAAGCTATATATGCTAAAACTAAGTATTCCAATGGAAAGATCTCGAAAAATTAGGCTGGTTAAAAAAACGACTCTGAAAACGGATTTCGGATGAAGAAGTTATGGCTTTTTGAAGAAAAGTTGATGAAGGCGCCGAAGAAGTGCGGGAATGTGTAGGAATCTAAAAAAAATGCCCCCTTTCCAACAAAAAGGAGACTTGAACTCAAGACCTCTACTCTCATAAATTAGTTTTGAACCAAGTGAGATAAACAAAAAGTTTGAGAGTGAGAGAGAGAGAGGAGGGGGGGGCTTTGTTTTTTTTTGGTCACTGAAGCTTTGGGTTGCGTGCTTGCTTGAGAAAGATATTTTTCCCTACAAAACAAAAAACACAAAACCCAGCACAAACATACAAAAAAAAAAAACAAAACCTTATGGCTTGAAGTTAGCTTTACCCAGAAACTAAGTATTCTCCTCAATGTTTCTGATTTTCCGAGATCACACTAAGGTGCAGCGGAAAAGAGCATACACATGAGAAAAATCCTTCCTCTTTGTTTTTGATTTGCGCAGATCACACAGAGTCGCAGGGCAAAGAGCATACACAGAAATGAAAGGTATATATCCGGTAATAAAAAAAGAAGCTAAATAAACCGAAATAATAAACAGAGAGAAAATAACTAGAAACTGCAAATAAACACTGTATACCTCTAGATCTTAAAAATGATGTAGCTAGGGCTACCAGAAACCTTTTTTCTTGAAACGAAAGGGGTTGCTCACTGGAACAGATGCTCCTAACACAACAGAGCAGTCCTCTCGGCCCGAAAGCAGTCAGAAACAATAGATCTAGGAAACGGCAGTCAGATACAGTTCTACCATCTTCAGATTTGGATCACCAACGGACGCGGCCCTCAAATAGCTCTGATACCATGTAGGAATTTATAGGGTAAGTTCCTCAGATAGAACACCAAAGGACACCGCTCACAAACAAATCATAGATCAATACACCAGTATTTTTGACGTGGTTAAAACCCTCAAAGAGGGAAACAGTCCACGGCCTGAGCCAACGCAGCCACTTCAGGCAATTTATTAATAAAATAATGAAATTTTACATAAGCTTATCTCATGAACGGTTAACCTACAAATGAACCTCCATGCTCTTTAAATAGAGATCATGGACCAATCAGGTGTTAGGCCACGAATCAAGTGTCGGTAATACCAAGGAGAGAATGAACCGTCAAATCACTACATATCGTGACTGACGGATCGTAAGTTACAAAAGTACATAGTAAAGAAACACACTTTACCTAACTCTATACTAGACCAGGTTATACTTAACTATTTCCTATGTGTCAGAATATCCTAACATAAGGATGATGGCAGTGATGGTGATGATGTCTCTTAGAACTAGAAATAGAATGAAATCCACAAGTGCTAGCCCGCATGTCATGTGTATCCAAAGATATAAAACCTTTGCCTGTATTGTTGGCTTAGTGCATCTTGACCCAGGTTCATAGTTAAGTTTACCAAACAAATCCCTACATTACTGGCCCTTTCGAAATGAACGCACGGAGTGTGGACTGAAGTCTCACTTGAAGCAGTATGGGGGGATGTTGGAACCAAGTTTCCGCACCCAGAGATTAGTGTAATGTTGTTTTGTTCCCTAAACCTGTCTTCACACAAATTGATAAGCCTCTAAGGCTTATCGATATAACTTCCTTTAACCAACCTCTAGACCTTTGTGAAGGTCTACGAATGTCTTTTGCGGACCCTGATCAGGTGAATCAACCACTTACGTGCCTCTCTAATTACTCTTAGTTTTGTATTTACCCAAATCGGCTTAAGTGTTTGATAACATTAACATGAAACAAGATATTCTTTGCGTAAATAGTATTATTACTTGCATTCATATGACAATGTAAAACATGTGAAATCATGCATCAATACATTATTAGTTCATAATCCTATCATTCATCATAACATAATAATGCATTCATTCATAACAGAAATAAATAGACACAACACAGGAATTGCTCGAATAATCTCTTTATTAATTCTTCTATTCTTCTTAGAGACTCACGACTTCCCTACGCACTCAGCTGCAGACTCTACTCTAGGCATCTGCACACACAGCTACAAAGCAAGGAAAATTTTAAGGATGGAAAATTTTCTTGAAATTTAAAAGCATTGGCGAATCTCACTAATCCCTAATATGAAAACTATAAAATGTATATTGATATATTTGTAAAATTATTCAAAATTATAATTATTTTATATATAGTCTCTATATAATGTTGGCGATTTTTAAGGCAAAATAATTTTATATTCTAAAATTTGGGTGAATTGTCTTTTATAAAAATTGGTAATTGGCAAATCTTTTTTGTGGAAAAATCATGGAAAATTAGCCCACTGGGCCAACATTATCCCCTAAAATTTTCCATGCTACAGAGCCTCTCTTCTACTGTAAGAGTTATTCACTCTTACTCTTAATGACCCATTACCTTCATCTTCATCTCTAGTTTTTATGCCTTAGACTCTCTAAGACTCTCCTTTTTATACAATCCCATGGTCTGCAAACCATGGGTAGATCTACTAAAGTTGGCACAACTTACATAAAATAAGGGTAAAACCCTTTCTGACACTTTACTATCTACACACTCCACAACCACATCTTGTGGAGACTTTACATTCTTTACAACAAAACTTGGGATTTTTACCCCAAAACTTGGGCTTTTGACCCAAAATTGACCCCAGGGGACCTTGTCCCAACAGACCCCCAACGTAAATATCGTGACTCACCCCTAAGTCACTTTGTTGGCATGGAGATCTTACTGCAGAGACCTTCCATCTCTACTTGTGCCACTTCTACCTCAGTCGCACTCTGCATGGTTGCTTGTTTGATATGCTCCACCCACTACTCCTTTACTGGTCCTGCACTGTCATCCTTGATCTTCTGCTACATTCTCTGCAGGCTTGCCAATGTTTCCTCAATGGTGGCAGAGAGAACATAGGCCTCATCTAGCCAAGGCCCCAATTTGGCCTTGAGGACCACCTCTTTCCTTTGCACTTCCTCCGCCTGTTTGAGAAATCATTTTGCCTCATGCATCTTAGCCAATCACTGTGATATAGCGATGGTGCGCGTCGTTGCTCTTGCTTCATCACACTGCTACTACAATTCACGAGCTTCTGTATTCAACCTCTACAAGTTAGGATCTTATTAGAGCACCGTGACTACCTCCATGGACTATTCAAAGAGTGCGGTGTAGTCTACCATTGCAACATCTATTGTTGTGACTCCATCCTTTACAACTAGCTTGCGTTGTTCTCTGATCTCTGGTGGAGTTGAAGGTTGTGAATTCAAATCAATCTTTGTTATCTTTAGGTTTAGTTCAAACTAAACCTTGGCCACTTCTATTTTTGCTTCACGCACACCCACACCCAACTTCTTGATCTTGGCATCCACTGACGCTTCCTCTCATATATGCAGTTCAGGGACTGTGCTGCATTCCTCAGCCACCAAAGCTACAATCTGCTCGTTCTACACCTGCACTTTCTTCCATGCCTCCAGCATTTCTATCTTATCAATGAACATCTATTGGTTGTTAACTTTATATTCGTTGATTATGCTCAATGCTTATTGCTCCTAGGCCTTAAGCTCTATGATCACATCTGCTTGAAGTGTGTGAAGGAACTCACTGGGGAGCATGGCCATGTTGAGGCCCACATTCTTCAAAGTGTTGACTGTAGCCTTGTCAGTGGCTACCTCCGCATTCAAAGCTCCATCAGGCAGTGCGACTGCCCAGAGATCCATTGAGTGAACCGAATCTACTACTTAAGTGGTCCTCAATGCCAAAATGGTTGACGCAGCGTTGCTCTATCCTACACCTACCAGAAGCCTAGTTGTTTGGAACTGCAACTCATGTAGACCTGTCTATATGGAGCTTAGTGCCTCCTTTTGTTGCTGCTGAAACTGCTGCAACAGTTCTACTATTGTGTCTCACACCTTACCTCCAATATCATCCACGTCACCCTCTATCAAGGTAATTGGATCTAGCAATGACTTCGTGGCTTTCTTCTTTTTGTGCAGTCCTTCCTTTTCCTACTCCTTATATTGCTTCACTCGGAAGTGAGTGCTTTCTTGCTGGTCTTCTCCGCCCTACTCTAGCATCTCTTCTTCCTCTATTTGGGGTGAAGGAGATTTCTGACTCCTGTCGTAGCTGCACTCTTCATGCTTGGCCCATTATTTTGTGATGTGCTCCGCATCTACCTGGGCTTTCTCCTTGGCCTCTTTCTTCCTCTTTTCAACCAACAGCTGAACCTTCTGTCTGGTCACTTCCTTTTTCTTTTTCTTTGTGGGCTTGCTAGTCCCAACGGTCTCATCAGATGCAACATGCCAGTCTTTTGGCCATTGCTTGATGACTTCTACAACCACGTCATCCATGGCCAGGTAGGGTAAGTCAAACCATTTCTGGTCGGGGTCCTTGTGCACCTGGATGTAAATATGGTGGAAGTCTGCCTTGAACTTCGCGTACCCTGACAATTTCTCGAACACAATTGGTGAAAACTATGACTTCTCGTTGATGGCCATGTGAATACTTGCCTCCATCAGCACCTATAAGACTTTGCTTCCTGTCACCTGCCTAACATCTTTTGTGGCCCAAAGAGACACGAAGTTTGCTGCTTCTGGTAAATCCTTCTCCATAGGAGGAAATTGGCTATCCTCTAGCAAGTCCCACATGACCAACACTATTGAGAGCAATAACCACAAATAGTGAAAGGTCGTACTATCATTCTATGCCTCTCTACAGTTCCTGAGGAACTCGCTACACATGTAGCATGCCCATTTGAGCTAGACACCCTCTGCACACTGAGTTGTTAATGAAACCACCAGTACTAGCACCTTGTCTACGTGGCATGTTCTCATCACCTTGCCAATCGGAATTGCATGGAAATATTGACCGCGTGGTTGGAATTGCTGGTAATTGAATACCCACACGACGTTTTGACAAGTTTAAACTTGTATTTCATCCTCTCAGCAAGGTCATGCTTGCTTGTCTTTCTGTTGAATGCCTTGGCTGGATTCAGTCCTAAGTGTGGTAACAGTGTGATACTATGGATCAAAAAGTTGGTTATGGGGATGGGCTCATTCAGCCACAGGCACCTGTTGTGTACCAGGCACAATAACTACTTGATGACAATTAGGTTTATGTTTGACCGATGGTAGTGCGACACCCATAACAAGTTCAGCAACCCTAACTTGTTAACTCCACGGATCCATTCCATCGGCTCCACCACGGTGACACCATATTCTTTATAGGAAACTCTCTGCATGAAGGTTTCGGTAGCAAGGTGGGGGAACCACTCATGTTTCACCAAATCCCAATCTTCAAACATCAAATGTAGGACCCATGCCAAGCATGGACCTTCAAAGATAATATTCTCTGACAACATGGGAGTTTTGAGGGAGAATTGTCCAAAATCTGGGTCCTTCAATATTTTCACCTTGCCCTCTCATGGAGGGATATACTCTAGCAGCTTTGAAATAGGGTCTACTCCCTCAAGATCTATGTCTTCCATGCCTTCTTCCGCTTCTAGGACTACCACCTTCCCCTTCTCCTTCGTGCTCATCTTTCTTTTCGTTGCGCCTGTGTAGTTGCATGTTTCCTCAGTGATTCACGCTCCAGCATCGACTTATTTTTCTTATCCTTTTTCAGCTTAGGGACCTCTCTCGTTAGCATAGGCTTCAACCTACATGACCTTGGCACCGTAGGCACTATTGCTGGAACCTCCATACTCATAACCTCAAGGGTAGCTCCCTCAGAGGCAATAGTCTCTCCGGCGCTTGCAGTTTTTGTGGGACATGGTCCTAACATGATGTCTTGAATAAGCTTTCTTTCTAACTCAAAATATTGATCAAACACAGGGCTTGTGAGAAAATCCTCAAAGAACTCATGGTTCATGCGCAACAAACAACACAACCAAGAAATTCTTAGGACGCAAAGTGTTTCTTGCTAGACGTTCACCTGTAATTTATAGGTGAATTCAAATTCAAATTCGACCATTCCCCCCAAAATCTGTTCATAAATGCAAGATTGGCGGCAGATTTCCAAATATTTCACTCTTGATTTCAGCCTTAAATGCCTTAAATGCCAGTCACCCGCTCCTCCTATCTGTCTTCTAGCAGTCAAATCATGAACAATGATGGTAATGGTAAGTTTCTAAATGCGTTGCATGGTTTCCACCTCTATAGCACAACTCCCTTCACCCTTCTTCTGGTATTGTGACATCCTCCTGTTTCATGCAGACCCTGTGTCACGTAGCTCTACAACCTGGGCAGTGTAGTTTATAGTCTCGCACCTCCTTGCATCTGCCTGGAGTGGTACAACTATGCTACCATCATGTAGTCATTAGGCAGGAACCCCAATGTATGGCTTCAATTGGCTGCCATTTAACTTTCCCAAAAATGGATCTCCATTCACTTTCATAGGATGAACTTCTCCACCATCGGTAATATCATTGATCACATATGGCCCCAGCCAATGCATTTGAAATTTTTCTAGAAATTTATCAAACTTGCTGTCATATAATAAAAATAAATCATTTACTTTGAAGGTGTGTAGTTTGATGTGCCGATCGTGCTAAGGCTTTTCATGTTCCTTCTGCACTTGCCGATGGAATCCAACCAAAAATCTATCTTCCTCAAGCTCTGTTAGCTACGCGAGTTTCTTTTCTAAGGCTTTTCATTCCTCCATCCTTTTGAATGACATTATGCATAGACTAGGCATGATATACTCCATAAGCATCACAACCTCTATGCCATAGCCAACCTAAACAGTGTTTGACCAGTAAGCTTCTTACACATAGTTCTGTAAGCGCATAACATAGCTAGTACATGCACATCCCAATAATTCCTCTCTGCATTACAAACCTTTGTCAGCATGTTCTCTAATATTTTATTAAATGCTTCAATGGTCCCATTGGCTTGAGGATAATATGGCATACTCTTCTGATGATAAACTTGGAACTCCTTTGTAAGCGCGTTGATCGTTTCATTAAGGAAGTGCGAACTGTGATCACTCATCAAAATATTTGGGCAATCGACCTTGGTCAACACATATTCAAATAGAAATTTCATTGTTGTTGCCACAGTACAGTCCTTTACAGGCTGAGGCTCTGTCCACCTAGTCAAATACTCAGTCACGGTGATGATATACTACACACCCATCTTCTTTCCTGGAGGCTGGATTGGTCCTACAAAATCAATTGCCCATTTCTCGAACGGCTATGATGATACCTTCGGATTCAAAGGTAGCTCATCCCTGTACGATGGCCTACCAGTTCTTTGACATCCATCGCACGCCCTACAATATACTCTAGAATCCTTATGCAATGTTGGCCACCACAACCTAGCGCATAAAATCTTTTGCATTGTTTCTTTTCCTGCATAACAGCCTCCTACAGCCCCTCCATGAGCTTCATTCAAAATCGGGCATATAGCTTTGTAGTATCTCGTTCGATCCCATTTTATATAAGTGACCTACAATAATAGAAAAATATGCTACGTGCACTACCAATTCGTCATTCTATTGACTCATGTATCCCTATGGAGCCATTCCTATAGTGAGGAAGTGGATAATGTCTGCAAAATGATTGTCTACTACTCGCACTGCAGAGTTTCACGTCAGGAAGCCCCTCCTCTAAATTGGTAGGCTCCTCTCCTGTTTCAATGTGTGACAGATGATCTAGCCCTGCATTTAATCATCCTGGCTTCACAATTAATTTGAAATCATACTCCTAAAACAACAACCACCATCTGCATATTACCCCCCTGAACACAAGCTTGTTGACCAAGTACTTTAATGTAGAATGGTCAGTATACATTGTAAAGTGTTCCCCTAGCAAGTAATTCCTAAACTTCTGGAGCAGGTATACCATAGCCAACCCTTCATTCTTTGTCATCGAATAATCCTTTTCAGCCTTAGACAACTTCATGCTTACAAATGCTATTGGGTGATCCAATTCTGCTTCACCGACCTGTGTCACCACTACTCCCAGTGCAATTCATGATGCATCCACATGCACATGAAATTCCTTCTTCCAATCCGGAAAGACTAGGATCGATGCAGTGACCATCTTCTCCTTCAATACATCTAGACTCTGTTGAAATTCCTCATTCCAATAGAATATATCAACCTTATTCAATAGCTTTTCCATTGATGTGGTAATCTGGGCATAGATCTTGATGAACTTTTGATAGTATCCAGTATGACCCAGTGTTGTACGCAGCTGTTTAACACTCCTTGGTGCCTCCAAATTAATTATGACTACTATCTTAGTAGGGTCCATCATTAATCCTTGCCTGCACACTACATGACCCGTAATATTCTGAAAAGGACAGAAAACAAACTCTTCTTCAAGTTTAGTGCGATCTGATACCTCCGACATGTATCCATCATCAAGCACAAACTAGCTACATGGCATTTGACCAGTACAAACATTTTCCAATCATCAAAATATACCTCCAAAAACTTGTGAGTGAACTCTTTGAATGTCATGATGACTACGTGCAATAAGATCGCCAATGCATTTTTGAGCCCAAAAGTATTACCATATACTGAAAGCATCCCCACTCAATCGTGAAGGTAGTCTTACTCCTATATTCTAGTGTGATCTTTATTTGATGGTACCTAGAGAACCCATCAGTGAATGAATATGCTTCCCATCTACCAACATTATCTAATACCTCATTTGTGAATGGAGTTGGAAAAGGATCATTAATGCAAGCATTCTTCAGATTCTTGAGATCTACGCAAATCCTTATCTCATCCTTCTGCTTCTTTTCTTGAACCACCATTGGAATCACCCAATCGGATTCCTCCACTGGTTCAATAATACTTGCTACCAACATATTGTCCAACTCCAAGCAGACCTTTTCCTTGTACTTAAGATTAAGGCGATATGGCCTCTTCTTAATAGGTTTCGCGTCTAGTTTAAATGTTATTTTCATCACTCCTAAATAGCCTATTATCCCCTTCAAGTCTAAAAATTTTTTAGGGAACAAATTTTGGTACTCGCGGAGAAACTCAACAACCTTATTGACCATAGCATCATCCTAGTAGTCCCCTATCTTCGAAAACTTCGGCTCTGCCTTTGTTCCAATGTTTACCTGTCTAGTTTTCAGTGGCATGGTTATATCTAGATTCTCTATCTGTGGGCCCTCAAATTCACCGTGGAATTTTTCCTATGGGATATTAATGTTCCATGGATCCTCGTCTTCCTCTTTAGTAGTCATGTTGTAGCACTCCAGTGCATGGTGTAGTTGGGTGGTCTAAACTGGTTGAATAAAATCCAAGGGATCTTGTAGGATTCTGAAGATTGTTGCCTTGACCTCATGTAATGCTTCATCAATGCACTCGAATCCATACTCAAAGCTGAATTTCATTATTAATCCCTATCTCAAAATATCCCACTCATCTGTGTTGTGGTGGATCTCTATTTCCATGTACAAATTCATTGGTATTACATCTAAAGTATGACAGAACAAATGCACCCACTTCAGTTGCGACTCTGCTGCATAAGCATCAATCCATTTTTCTAAGTGATCGCATAGATCACTCCTCCTATCATATTTATCTATCACTCACACTTTTGGGTGACCAAAATGCACCCTCATCATTCTTATGTATTCACGTCGTCCATCAAAATTGTCTTTATGCATACCCTACCATCTTGCAGGCGTAGCGCGCAACCCCAAATCAAGTGCTTGAACGTGATGATTCTTAGGCACTTCCCTTTCAAATGCATCCAAAAATTTATCTACATCAGTTATACCATGATAATAATCCATACTCCTTACCTCTGATGATACATAGTGCAACAATTTAGTCATCATGTTACAACGCAGTGTAGATACTTCATGCAACCTATTCTACCAGTGTTCCAACTCCTCATCTAAATCTGATGTATAGGAACTTTCATGGTCCCATGTAATGCATAATTTACTATTGGATTCACCCAATCTTGGTCTCACGCTATTATTTTGTAAATATGGTCCAAATCATCATCACTTTCATAATCGCAGACCGACTTAGTATAATGCGGCCCTTCTGCAGGGTCCAAAGGTATTACGACGTGGGTCGATTTCCTCTCAAATGACATTGCCAGCTTCTTCAAATTGATTACCCCATTCATGTCAATAGCCCAATTGATCCCAAGGAGCATCAGGTATGGATTGTTGTCATCGACAATCTCTATCACTTCGAAATTAGCCAACATGCTCACGCTTTCAATATGTACTGTCACTCCCTGCAATCTTCCCATGGGGATAATCTTATGTTGATTTTCCATCCTCAGCTGAGTTGGAGAGCACTAGAGCACAGGTCTCCCCATTCTTTCCCATGTCTGTTTAGACATAACATTTGCATCCAACCCTAAATATGGAATAACCTAATCCATTTCATACTCACCTATTTTCACCATGAGCCTCATCTCACACCCTCCTCGTGCCTTATTCTTACCAATTTTTTTGACTACGCGCGGTCCCTGAGGAGAATTTTCTTTACCGCCACATTTATTTATCAACTCCTATAATCCTTTCATGGCCTTGTTGTCGTGAATAAACTTCATACATGTCTCCAAGAATGTGGTAAGCATGGAGGGGTCCATTTCGTTAGATAGCTTATCCTGACTTCCTCTAGTCAAAGCCTCAACGAAGCTTTTCTTCTCTTCCATGAAGGTTTCTTTCATGCACTCTAAATCAAATCCAACCTCATTTTTTGGAGCTTTGTAGGCCCATTCACTTTCTTCAGACTACCTTCCCTTATCTTTTCTAGTTTTCATTCCACTTTGCAGCACGATATTCACATTAGGATCCTCTTCGTGGGGTTTAGCCCACATCATATGCATGTTCTAGGTAGGCTGCTGATTCTGTGCCCCCTTTTCCCACATCTTAGCTATTAATACAAGGAATTCTTCTATCGCGTGGTCAAATTGAGTATAGTATTAGCACGATAGACACGTCAGGTTCTTAAAATCCCGTGCGTAGTGTCCCGACCCTCCACAATTGTAGAAAATAACTTGTCCCCAACCTCTCGTAGGTCCTCCTTCACCTAAACCTCATCCATGACCTCGATATCCACCATGCACTCCCCTAGAGCCTTAACCTAGAGTCCAAGTCTTTATTTTCATCTGATATGCGAGCATTCTCTCCATCATTAACTCATAGCTACGGTAATTGCACTCAAAGTGACCCACCAATTTACAAAAGTTGTTGAAGAGTTGTTGTGGTGTCTGCACAAATTTCTTCAGTAAGTGATAATTGTTTGTTACATGTCTTACAACTACCTGACAAATAGCACACCGTAGTATGGGCCTTGTATTTGGCCCTACTTGATCTTCCGGCCTTAGAGGCATTGGCCCTCATCCTGCAACATAATTTGCAAAGGCATGGCAATGATCCTTATCTTTCCGCTGGCTCTTACATTTTAGACACAAAACTTCTTCACACACCTCTGGCCAAGCCACTCTATCTTTCTTCAACTTTGGAACTCTAGGCAAAGATTTTGTAACTCCATGTGAATTTGCTAAACGCCCAAAGCAGTGTATTGAATCGATGTCTCATGCAATCTCATCACAATCTCTAGGGCTTCGGTGTGATCCCAATCTTTTGTTGCGATAGAGCAACCCTCAAATGAGGCAAGAGTGAAGCCACAAACCATTTGAGGTGCTACCCATACATAAGATACATGTTAGCTTCATGGATCTTGCATTTCAATATCTGATCTAGCTCCTAGAGTCTTTTTTCAGGCTTCATCATTATTTCCTTGAATCCAATGATTGGTTGCACTTCAAACTTGGGCCTATTGAATTCCTTACTCAGCGCAGTCTAAATGTCTGACAATGAAACCATCGAGTAATCAGTGCAATACTTAATGTACCACACTAGCACGCAATACTATAAAGTAGTAACCAATGTTGCTTTCTTTATCTGATCATTTGTGATATTCTGGGTTGTCCATACGGCCTTCGCAAGGAACCAAAACTAGTTTGGGTCATCATTTCCTAAGTCCTTGAAAACGGGCAACTTCACTGCATTCACCATATTGAACAGTGGCAGAGGTGGAGGTGGTGTGGGTGAACATGTATTCTATGGAGGTTAAGATGGAGGTGGTGTGGGTAGATAGAGTATTCACGAGAACCCTTGCCTTATTAACTAGAAAACGCTCTGTGGTGAAGCCTATGCTGCTCCTTCGTCATCACTCAGAGGAGGCTCAATCAGCGACCTCTATTTAGGGCATGTTCTCCCTCTATCCTTAAATAACTTTCCACTTCGCGTAGCTCCAAACATAAAGGTAATTGCATAACCCGCTTTTCACACAAGATAATTTTAATCCAAGTACTCAAATATCTTAAATACTTACCATGCAGTCCCTTGAAGAAGTATCGCTCTGCTTCATTATAGCGGACCGAGGTATTGACCCCAAACTCTGTCACAAATCCTCCGATGACATGATCAAGCCAGTGATTGACAGTGTCCGCGATCTTATCTTTAGAGGCTTATAATATTTGCACTAACTCTCGGGTCCACACTATTGGACAGTCAAGCCTCCACCTTCCTTGGCCATATGCCAATTTAGTGATCCACTTGTATAGCTCGATCAGGAAGGAACAAAAGAAAATTTGGTGTATCTATGTGTACAAATACCTATCCAACCATTGTTCTTTCATCAATCATGGATTTCTGTATTCTTGCATTGTGAATTCATGGATCTTTCTGTCCAACCACCCCTCGATTCTTTCTTTGTTGTATTCCATGATGTGACATCACACATCTCTTTATGCAAATCCTAGTCGAGATAACGAAACCATTTGTTGGCTTAGTGTGTCCTGATCTATGTTTAGAGTTAAGTTTTCCAAACAAATCCCTACACTACTGGCCCTTTCGGCATCAACCTGCAGAGCACGGAATGAAGTCTCACCTGAAGCAGTATGGGGGCATGCTAGAACCAAGTTTTCGCAACTAGAGATTAGTGTAATGTCATTTTGTACCCTAAACCTATCTTCGTGGAGATTGATAAGCCTCTAAGGCTTATTGATATAACTTCCTTTAACCAACCTCTAGACCTTCACGAAGGTCTATGACTATCTTTCATGAACCCTAAATAGGTGACTCAACCACTTATGCACCTCTGTAATTACTCTTAGTTCTATATTTACCCAGATCGACTTAAGTGTTTGATAACATGAACATGCAACAATATATTCTTCGCGTAAACAATTATTATTACTTGCATTCATATGACAATGTAAATCATGTGAAATCACGCATCAATACGATATTAATTCATAAACCTATCATTCATCATAACATGATAGCACATTCATTCATAACAAAAATAAATAGACACAACTCAGGAATTGATGGAATAATCTCTGTATTAATCCATCTATTCTTCTTACAGACTCAAGACTTCCCTGCACACTCAGCTGTAGGGGTCCGCGCACTCAGCTATGAACTCTAATCTAGGCCTTTGTGCACACAGCTGCAAAGCCTCTCTTCTACTCTAATAATTCTTTGCTCTTACTCTTAATGACCCAATACCTTAATCTTCATCCTTAGTTTTTATGCCTTAAACTCTCTAAGACTCTCCTTTTTATACAATCCCATTGTTCGCAGACCATGGGTAGATCTACTAAAGCCGACACAACATACATAAAAGAAGTGTAAAACCCTTTATGGAACTTTACTATCTATGCGCTCCGTGACCACATGTTGCAGAGACTTTACATTTTTTACAACAAAATTTGGTCTTTGTTTCCCAAAACTTGGGCTTTTTCACCAAAAGTGACCCTAGGGGACCTTGTCCCAACATGTATCATCTTTTTCCATCTCGTGTCTTCTTTGAGACCTACTACCATAAGCCCTATTATTCCTTGCTTCCTATCAATAAATAATCCCCATTTGTCCCTTCTTCTCCAATTCTGAAAGGGTCTGAAGGATGATTGCATTAACGTCTGCCTTCAAATTATCAATGTATATACTAGATAAGGATAATACTCTTCCCCTTGTTGTTCATGTGACCTCTCCCATTCCACTAAATTCACATCATTGTTATAAGGGGATTCATATGAATTGTACTTAACTATTATTTTTTTCATCCTTGGTCTTCTATTGTCCTGTGACATACCATGTTAGATAAACCAAATATAAGACATAATCAAGATCATATCTCAATGTATCTTAGAACACATATTTCATTAAATTTGGAAATTCTTTTTTACAATGACATCAATATAATTGAGGTTTTTGATTATCTTGAAATTCTAGTTTGATCATTTAATTCAAAATTTAATGAAATATGTGTTTTAGGGGAGGCTATTACATTTTCATAATATTGTCCAGATTAGCACAACACATAATAATACCTAGAAATTGATAACAATGACAATAATCATCATTGATATGACCACAATGCATATAATAACAATTTAACTATGAATCATGACTAACTGATTCACGCACATATAACTTCACTAATCAACTAGCATATAACATGCATGTAACCACAACAACAGTAAAATTACAGTCGTGTGTATAACCATGATGCATATAAAAAACATTAACCATCATGCCTCCATGCCAGACATATAAGCCTGTATGATGATCTACTTTTACCCCAAGGTCCAATTATGTAACTTGGCTCTAATACCAATCTATAACACCCCCTCCAACATTTACCCACTTGGCAAGCTCTTAGGGAAAACATGAGCCGAGTGCTACTACGACATGACTTGACCTTCAAGTTCCAGTGATGGAAGTGGAGCCTACAATCTGACAACTTACTAACATCCCTTACATATTACATACCACTCAGAAGCTTAACAAGCACCCCAAGTTATCAATTCTTGAGCTAGAAATCTTTTTTACTAACTTAGCACCACAACCATACCCTTGACAAACTATGCATGTGGTTATGAGGCTCCAAACATACCTATAAGCCTATAGGTATATGTTTATCACCAAAAAATTTGTATTATATGCATGCGGTCGTGAGATCTATGCCACATTTTTCAGGAAAGCCTCCAAACGATTTCCCATAACTGCTTCTAAGATCCAAAAACATAAAAGACATGATAAAAAGGCTAACCATTCAAAACTTGAACAAGATATTTACCATAACATGCCTAGTACATGATAGGCATTTTGTCAAACACGTGGTAAACATATAAGCTATAGGCCATGAATGCATATCTGATAATAAACTTCCAAACCTCATCTAAGAATCACCAAGAACACTCAGTTCCCTCTCAAGCTAGCTGCAACAACAATTTACCCCATGCATTCATAAACCATTCAATAAATTGTCAAATCATGAACAATATCCATAGCTAGAGCAAATTGTTATGAAATCGACTCACAAAATAGAAGAAAATATAGATCAACAACATGAGAATTAACCTATTCAAGGGGGTGATGAGCCCCAAAAATGGATAATTATATGGGCTCATTCAACCTACTAATTCGACTTAATCCACCATTCTCATTAGTTTATTGCATGTTTTTTATTATATTTATGCTAATAGAGTGAATTGGGTTAGTCATTATGCCAACAAGTCTAATGTGTGCTTTGTGTAGCCTTTTTGGTCAACTTGGAGACAAAATTGAAGGTTTTAATGAGCACTTGGCAGCCAAATTCGTGGGAGAACAAGGGAGAGGATTTGTAGGAAGGTGTCCCCTTCATTTATGGGCCCTTACCTCGAATTATCCACCATCATCTCGAAGTTCAAGGACCACCAAATCAATTAGCACAAGGGAATCCACGCAAGTCAAGTAGGACTGCTCTTAACTACAAGTTTTTGGCAGCCGAGTCCCTAAAGTTTAGGAGGACTGTTGGGGTCCTCAATTTGTATAAATAAGAGGGCTTAGGGCCTCATTTTGGTTAGCCATTTTATAGCCAGTAGATAGCTAGTAGTTAGTCATTTTGGTTAGCCAATAGTTAGTCATTTTGTATTCATTTTTTAGTCATTTTGTAGTTCGATTTTTTGGCAATAGACTAGCTTTGCTTTCAGCACATTTTCAAGTTCTCCTTGTGGACAGTTTTTGGAATGTAACATTTATTTTGATCAATAAAGATGAATCCAGCTTTGCACCAGCTCTAAATCTCTCTTAGGAGTCTGTAGCTCTTGGGGTTGGGCCCATCTCAAGCGCCCAGTACCTCCTTTGTTTACTTTCATGTGTCTTCGCTGCATTCTTAGAATAAAATCTGCTATTTAGATTTAAATCTTGTTTTGTTATTTAGGTTGTTTTTGATGAGTAAAATAGCTTTTCATGCTCAGATTTAGTTGATAGGTTGTTAACAAAAAAAGCTTCAAGAAAAGGGCCATCAAACATCTGTGGTTTCACCTCTCCCTCAGTGGGATCAGGAGTTGTGACTAGGATGACTTTGCTGCCCACAAAAACACTGATTTTGCTTTGCCATGCAATCACTAGTGTTTGATTTTCATGTGTAGAAGTTGGTTACAAGTTCAGACTTTCATTTTCTTATTTGCATGAGTTAAAATACATGGTTTCATTGCAGGTCACACTTCTGTTCATTCTCTTTACTGGCAGCTAGCATATTAGGTCAACGTAACTAGGTCTTTGAATTTACAAGTCTTCGTTGGTTCAGATTGGAAAAACGACTTGTAGAGCACCTATACCACTTCTTCATCTGCTTATTCTCCATCAGCACCATCCACTCCACCCTCTACTTAGAATCCTTGCCTCACATTTGCCACATTTTCTCACATAACCCTAGTTCTTGTGCAAACATTGCCTTAGCCGTCTTCAATCCAAGTCAGCCTTCTACACCTCTTCACCGATCCACCCACCAGTCCTTAGGCTTTTCTTAGACCCCTATCCTACCTCTAGATCCATCCATGCACCTTTGCTCACTCGTCCACCTCCTAAAAGCTGACTTCCAAGTTTACTGTAGAAATTCTGAAGTTTCCTGTAGAAATCCTGAAGTTTCCTGTAGAACCCCTGCAGACTTCCTGTAGAAGCTCACAAGTGAGGTTTCCTGATAGACAAACCTTGTGAGACTCTCTGGAAGAGTGTTAGGGACTCCTTAGACCCCCTCTGAATCTTCCCAACCTTTTCCAAGCATTCCTCCTCCTTGATCCACCTCTGCACAGTAAAAAACAGTTAAATTGCATGCATGATAATTGTGACAACTTATTCAAAAATACAAAAACATGGTTCTTTCAGATTCTGCTGTAGGCATAGCTTAGATACATGCATTTCATCTTCTTAGAAGTCAATGGCATCTCATTCAGTAGCTTGCATCTTCCTTCTTGCATCAATAGGACTAGCTGGTAGAATTAGGGTTTGCTAGGGTTTGCGTTTCTTTTTGGCTTTCAATTTCTTTCCGCAAGTAGATTAGCTTCCTTCGAGTTAGCTTTCATCCATCAATTAAAAAGCTTCTTCTAAGAGCTAATAAAAGTTGGCTTAAGCCCCTAGCGGACTTGTGCCAGCTGACCAAGTGACAGCTGCGGCAAGAGCTAGTACTTGTGCATACAGCACCGTCGCTTCCAAGTTTGTTACGAACTACCGGGTTGATAAAATTAAAGAAGCGAGTCCCAGGAGTTGCAGCATTATTGGTGCAATATTGGGGCCCACCATATTTATCATTTTTCGTGCAGCAGGGTCCATTGAAAGTATAAAACATGGGTATTCCCTTGATGAGGAATTAAATTTTGCATCCAACGAGTGCTCCTGCTTGAAATTTGAGTAAAACCATAGGGAGATAAGTTGAAAATATGAGTTGAAGAAGTAGTTTTTTATTTTTATATCTTTTTACTTTTTTACGCCAAAAATGGTGAATCATCCTCCATGGTTGACATCATCATCTTGAATCCTATTGGTTCTTATAAAGTTGATTTTAGTTGTACATTTTTGTTTGGAGGCCAATTTTAGACCTCAAAATTTCTCTAATGAATAACATTCACCTTAAGTTACCTCTTCTAACTACATTGGCGAGCATGGAACATTCTATTCCCCTTTTTGTTGAGAATTTCCTCGACCCGGTGAGACTTGGTGTGGTGAAACTCACTCTGTTCAGAGGATTGGGAGGCTTAACAAGGGAGTGTGGATTTGGCTCTATTCCATCCTTGGGCCTCTTCAGTGAGGAGGAAACTTCATTGAACTGAGCAGTATATGTTAAGGAATGTATGTTATGCATACCGGTTTTGGATAGACAAGGAAGGCGTAAGAACACAAGGAAGTTATCCTCTAGTAAAACACTAGAATTTGGCAGGGATAGAGCCCTTAAGTTGGGTTAACGTGGAAGGAATTGTACTCATGTTGGCATAAATTCAAGGGGGATATCCAACCATTGAAAGTGTTAGCTCTATGTAATTTCTCTAGGCTGAAAAAAGAAAATCAAAGGTAACCACAAACCACTTGGAAGTTGGAATCTAGCCCTTCCAACTTCAGAGAGGGTTCTCTCTATATGTAAATTTCGATCACTTAGATGTTAGGGTAGGTATGATGCTCAATGGGTATGAGTTTTAAAGATCTGTTGGTAGGAAAGAAAATAAATTCATTGGGAAATACAATCAATAAGGTTGATGGTTTCCAGTGAGAGGAGAAGAGAAAGAGGGATTTTATATAGGGGCAAGGTATATAGCTAATCTTTTGGATTTTTTTAGTAAAAATCATTGTGGAAGGGTGAGTGAAAGATAAATGGAAAGTGACATGCAGATCATTAGAAAACAAGATGAATTCAAAATATCATTTTAGCAGAAAACATATATGTTTAGCAAACTGAAACATAACACCATTTAAAGTGAATTCTGAGTCTGTATCTTTGTTTAACTAAAAAATAAGACACAATTAAAAGTGTGATGGATAACATAAGAAAATTATTAAACCAAGAAGCACATCTCCAAAGCAACTAACATAGGAATCCCTATAAAATTCGGCCTCTCTCCTTTCATTCACTGGAAAATCATGAAAATACAATGCATACAATGTTCTTCCTTCTCAAACTTGACCAATCATCCCACCTTTTGCACAGATTCATGAAATATATACAATTATATCAGCCTTGGACTTAGGGGGTCGAGCTCATCCATTTCCCAAAGATAGAATCAGTTACATTAGATTTAGAAATGGTATGCTAGGAAATAGGGATTGAATTTCTGAAAAATAGGGGTCAAATATTAGATCATATCTCTTGAATAATGATAGATGTTGCAATACCTAAGGATTTTTTTGTTGTTTAACTTGTGCTTGAGGGAGACCTCTCTTAATTTTTGAAAATTCTTCTCCAGATCCTCAAAATCTGCACCCAAAGGTCATGACTAAAACAAGAAATAATGAAATATGAAAAATAGGCTATAATGATTCATTTTAATCTTCCAATATATGATACTTGTTACAAATATGAAGGATGTTATTGTAATGTATCTCGTTTTTGACAAAAACCTCTTTCCATTTTTCAAAATTAATCTCCATTTGGTTAAAAACCTATTTTTAAAATGATGACAAAAATAGTAAAAAAATGCAACAACTGTCGAAAAGCGCAACAAAATCCATGGTTCTCATACTTATAGCCATTCCCTGGATTTTTGAAAGTGTTGAGAAGGTAGAAGAAATCTTATACAATGTTAGGAACCTCTTTCCTTGAAGGAGTTTATTGTAGTTTAGATTGTGACTAACAAAAACCTCTTTCAATTTTTCAAATTCATCTCCATTTGGTCAAAAACCGATTTTGAAAATGATGACAAAAATAGTAAAAAAGCGCAACAACTATCCAGAAGTGCAACAAATCCATGGTTCTCATACTTATAGCCATTCCATGGATTTCTGAAAGTGTTGAGCAGGTAGAAGAAATCTTATACAATGTTAGGAGCTTGTTTAAAGACCTGTGCTCAAGCTACAAACCTCTGTGCTTAAAAGTTACCCTTCACAGCAGAAACACAACAAATTTCCACCTGAATATGTTTGGCTGGATGTTGGGGTCTCTAACCGAGGAAAAAAGTTATCTGATGATGTGGACAACCTAACTGAATGAACTGACCCCATTAATTTGTGCCAATGATGCGGAGACAAGACTCACTATGACCTCACTCATGTTCTTGTATGAGACATCGACCCTAGACTTACTTGACTCAATCTTTAGGGAATCCATATCTATTTTTACATCATCTTTCACACACTCTAACATAATTACATCAATAATGAAATATTACATTCTTTACAAAGACCAATGGCTTTATCTCTAAGAGATCATTGCAAAACCCTTACAGACTTACCAAAATAAATTGAAAAGACAACCTGTTTTTGACTATTATAATATAGGACACTAACAGAAAGTCAAATATAATCAGTTGATTTCTATAGTTATGGAGGCAATGGACAAGAAAAAAGAACAAAAAGAGCATGCATAGTGAGGTGATAATGAGCTTAGTAGTTTGAGGTAACAAGCTAAAGAATTGTAGGAACTCAACTTTATATCTATCCAATTGCCAAGCAAAGAAATTTAGGATAACAATCTTCCTTTAATGAAGAATGCACCCTCCACAACGGAGAGTAAGAAAGTAGATAATCCACAGGTTGTTTTGCCTCCTAATAGGTGATTATGTTTTGTAAATTTTGCGAAATTTGTTGACCTTATGGAAAGTTTTCACTTCCAAAGAATCATTCTTAGTAATGCAAGTATGTAAGCCAATAGGCATAAACTCCAACAAGAAGAGTTAGTCTCCTAAAGCCTCGAAATGAAGGCCAAACTCTCCTTGATGTACGGTTTGCATCCCAAGCGTAGAATCTTGATATTAATATAAAATTCTTATTATCATTAAAAAAAAAGTGATGATATATTTTAAAAACTGTAAAAAGAAATAAAATTTTAAAATAAATAAAACAATTCATAAATATTATTTTATTTTACCAATATAAAGTTTAAAATTGATATTTATTATTATTGTGTGAATTGATATTGAGGACAATCATTCATAACTCATTTTTTAATTGGTAACGAGGAAGACCGTTGTTGGTTGCTCTTGTTACTTTAGGTTTTGAGCTATTCATCCATTTTTTGAACATTGGAAGAAAACCAGTTACTTAGCCATCAAAATAGTTTTAAAAAATATTGAAAAACAAATATTATTGGTTTTCAAATAACATCTAACTTTAATTTTATACATAAAATCAAATACTTTCCAACTACAATTTAATTTTATTAATACAATTTATTCAACAATAAATACAATTTAAACATATCATTTTACTTTATAAACACAAAATTTCAATTTTTGTATCCCATAAAATTTCAAATAAATTCAAATAACAAAACATAGATTTAATTTTTTTAATATATAAAACTTCAAATAAAATTAATTGTTAATTTTATATTTACCAAGTTCCAAGAAGTATCAAATCTTTCAAGATGCAAACCTCTGCGAAACTTGAGAAAAATTTTGTACCTTGAGACATTTGATTCCTCTGGACCATTGGTAGATCCAAAGTTAAGATAGGTTTATACTAATTCTTAATAATATATATATTTTTTCACTAGGAAAAATCCAACATATTTCAAAAAAATAAAATGTACATCGTGATGGCCATTAGGCCTTCATGATGTCCACAAAATCATTGACAAAAGCTCAAAAAACACTGCATTATAAAATGCACCAAAAATATGTTATTTCCATCCCTTTCCATTGTTCTAGAAATTATCATATTTCTATGACTACGACCTCTAGGGCATGTCCTTCAGAAAATTAATGGATTATTATAACCCCTTAACATCCATGAATTTCATTCTTGGATAGGTGATCAATTAGAGAGTTTAGTTCCTTGTAGATATGATGGCAATTATACCATTCAAATTTCCTAAATTCTCTTTCAATCTTGGACTAGATAGGGGCCAAATGTGGAGAAACTATCCCAACTTTCTTATTTATCCATTCCATGACCAACTGAGAGTCACCAGGTACTTGAATGTTTTTTACTTGATAGAAATTTGCAGTATAAACCAACAACCACAGAGCCGAGAATTCTGCTCGATTATTGGAACCATGCCCAAGAGAGAGGAAGATTTGAAATTAATGGGTGTTTTTGAGAAATAAAGCCGCACCCGACCCACAAATAGGGGAGTTGCCTTGCCTTGCACCATTGAAGAATCCCCAGGGAACTCCAACATCCATTCTAGGAATTTTGGGCACCCTCTACTTCGTAGGCTTCATTTCAGTTTTGAATTTTTTACAAGCATGATAGATGATTCTAGCAATTGTTTCCACAAGAATTTGCTTATCTTGGAACATAACCATATTATGAGCCAACCAAATACTGTAAACAAAAGAAGCTGGGAACATTGATAACTCTTGGATAGGATTTTCCAAGGCCCAACCCTTACACATTCATCTAAATTCATTTTATCCCATGAAGCAATAGCTGATCTAATAACATTTTTTTTTTAACCTTGGACCACACCTGTCTTGCTTAAGGGAATTGTGCCAAAAGGTGGTTTGTAGTTTCCTTGTTTGCACAACACTAAGTGTAACAACTTGACCTTTGCCATCCTCTTTTGGGACTAATGTTCCACATTAATAGCCTGTTATCGAGCACTAAACATAACACCAAATTGCACATAAGGAGAGCTTTCCATTTCTAAACAAATAGCCACTGCCATTTTAGGAAACTGCCTAGAGTCTCCTTGATCTACATTTGGTATCTTAACTTATTTGAGAAAGAGCAGGTTGTTGGATTATTTCTCTAGATCAGGCTGTCTTTATCTTCCTCTAAAATTCTAATTATAGATATGCCAAGAAAGGCAACATAGGAATACCATTCACTTGCTACTACATCAATCAAACCAAATTCAACTACTGATTTCCAAGCCTAATTACCTCACTCTTTCCCATTCAGAGAGTAAGAATCCAATAGGGAGAACACACAAGCTTCATGGAGTGAAGAGATAACGTCATCTAAGATATTGAAGTTGTCTTTGACCCCTGACCATGGGTCCAAACCTAGTCTAACACTGCTATCGTTTTGAATCTTACATGCTATCCAATTGTTGATGATAGGAAAAGCACTAGAGATAATTCTCCAAATGATAAAAGAGTTGAGAAAATATTTACAAGGGAGCCTAATTTATTCACTAATGGTCTTGCTTGCAAAATATTAACTTCTTAATGATTGATCCCATAGGGCTTTATCATTTAACATCCAACACAAACTTTTGGTCACTAAGGATTTGTCAAACAATAGTGGGTTCTTCAATCCACATCTGTCCATTGTGTTTAATAATATTATTTATTATTGTTTTGAGGCTTCTGCAATCAGTGTTTTGTGTGTAGTTTTCTTCCGGCGTTCTCGCATCCATAATTGTTTGCATTGACGTTTCGAGCCATCCACCATGGCTTATTATCAGGATAGATGAGTAGTTGTGTAAGACATATCTCATTGGTATGGAATAAATAGAGTTAGGGGGATGTAAAGAGAATGTAAGCCGACCCTGTCATTACTGTTTTATAATATTTGGTTTAATTTTGAAATACATAATTATATGATAAGAATTTTAATTATTTTTTATTTAAATTGATTTTTATTTAGTTTTATTTGTAACTGGTTATTTTTATATTAGTATTTATTTTATTTTATTTTATATAATTAATTTAAATCTGGATTATAGATATGCTAGTGGACATGAACATTTCCAAATAAGAGATACTTCTTTAGTGTTATGAATTGTAGGTTTTAGTGTGCTGCATGGACAACAAACTAGGGAAAATTGAAGGCTAGTTTGGCCTAACCTCTGCTCTAGGTTGTTCTCCAAGAGGTAATGACAATCTTATCCCTATGGAAGCCTTAGAATTTGGGAAATATTGAATGTTAATTTTTTTCTTTGGTTATATATTGTCAAGTCCTAGTTATTTTGATTTCTTATTTTAGTAGCCCTTGAGGTTATGTATTTTATACAAACTTGCTAGCTTTTTTAGTACACTATTAGTAAAATTTTTGTGTGGATCTTAAGGAAAATAAAATTATCCTTGATTTAGTTTCCCTAGTGATAGACCAAGACATATATCAAACTATTTTGATGCAAAAACATTGATTTGAGAGAATGAAAACACTTGTATTTATTTAAAAAATAATATATTCTTATTCTTAACACTTATCATATTCTTAGGATCAATGTGAAAGGTTTTCACTTCGGGGGATTTGATCTCTCTTGGCAGATGATATATCTGGCGTTAGATGGATCTAGGCTAGTTCTAGTCGTGGGAAACCGCGTCTCATTTTTAGATTATCATTAATATTGTTTATGTTTGAGATCAAGTTCATTCTCTTTTCCTTTTTATTGTCAATTTCATCTTCATTGTGCATTTTCTTATATTCTTTATCCTTGACACTGTTATGTTGTCATTTGTTGTGACCTTCTTGGTTGATATGCTCTTTAATATTCTTTTTTTTATTAATTTTTTTCTTGTACTTTTTCAATTATCATTTTTTGTGGATCTCTTTGTTGATTACTATTTATTTCACCCTTTTTTGTTGACACTCTTATTAACTGCCATTTCTTATGTCTTTCTCTAAGGACTTGTTCTTTGTTTTTCATTTCTATTCAAGATTGACCTATTCTCTTTGTTGTTCATTAGTATTTGAGATGAATCTTGACCAGACCTGGAATTTCAAATCTACTCTACCCATCAAATGAAAATTTAATGACGTTTTTGCATTTTTCATGCCTTTCATTTTACGTTCTAGGAAAATTTGTGAGTGTCGCCCTCCCTTTACTTGGAAAGTCTCTTTCAACTACTCTTGCATCTCAACTTTCATTAATCTCCCTATGAGAGTGCCTTGTTTTTTCCTAAGTTAACATATGTGTTTCGATACCTTGCTCTGATCTAAATAAAATAATTACAAAATTCTTCATGCTTGATATACTATATTAAAATTGTTACAAATACAATAGGCTTATACATGGTTTTTGAATTGTTGTGAGATCCAATTTATTCCATACCTAGGAAGATAAGTTGAGAGAATATCTCAACTATCTCTAACAAACAAAATTAAAATTTAATCCTCTAGTAATAACATTAATTTAAGTTAGAGTTCCCATCAGTTATATTTCAAAAGAATTTTCATGACCTCAAATTAAGACCAATAAAACTCTAATAAACAAAGTTATTTTTCATTAAAGTTCATAGTCCTCATAGTTTCCTAGTCAAAGTTCTTCTTGGCCAAGAAGTCTACCAAATATTTTTTGGTCAAATGATGATGAGTGTTCCTATTGGTAAAAGAGATTGTGACAAAGAAGAACTTTGACCAAGCTTATATCTCTATGCCTTCTTTTTGAGTTCTTGTTAATGAGAAGTCATGCTAGTGATACTTCGAAGGAACTTTCCTAGATAATTACTTTGACCAGGGAACTACGACCAATGAACTATGATTGTCTTGTTCCCTAATTGATCTAAGTTGTCGTATTGATGTTGGGTCTTGTTGGTTAAAATTCACGTTGATCATAATTCTAAGAAATTTCTTGACTAAGAATCCTCACAAACAAAAGGATGGAGAATTGTAATAGATAGGAACTTTGATAAAGAAGCTACAACCAATAAGAAGTTTGATGAATGAAATTTAGTCAACAAAAAATATAACCATAGGAACCATAAGTCATGAAGGAAATTTTAACTAAGGAAAAACAATAAGAAATTAGTTAATATTGTTATTGAATAAATTTCCCACCCTATTAGTCATTGTTTTAATGTACTTTCTTAGACAGAAAATTTTAATATGATAGATTGAATTGTGCCCAACAAGGAACCATTAACAACATGAACTCTTGTCAAAAGGAACTTTAATGAAGAAGCTATGACCACTAAAATCTCTAACGAAGAAACAATGATTAGTCAAGGTCCTCTTATTCTTTCCTTGGTTCAATCATGTATGTTAGAAATTATCCCTTCGTCCTAGTTCTAGGGAGCATTCCTCACTAGGAACCACACAATTAAACTTTAACCAACAATGTTCCTATTTGTTAAGGATTCAAAAAATCTATAGTTGTTTTTCGCTATCTATACCCTCACTTTTGAATTTCACAGCAAACGCCACTCACCTCCACTGTGTAAACATGGCTCTAGGAATTCAATTTGTACCTTGTATCTTTGTGGTCAAATTCAAACCAAAATTAACTTGTAACGATTTCATCCATCTAACTTGAGAATTGAACCATTACCAACTCAAAATTAAAATCAAATTTTCAACCTCTCATGAATTCGACAAGAAATTTGAACCACTACCATGTGAAATGAGTTGGATCATATCATAGTTATGACATGTAAGTGGTGTTAAATGGCTTCCACGCAAAATAGTGTAACTATGAAATTCTACAACCGTGCATTAAAATGTTTATTACTAGCATAGCTATATGAATTAAATGACTAGTAAATGGCTATAAACATCAATCCATAACAATAATCAAAACACTTACTTCATCATACCTCTTAAGTTGTTACAATTAAAAGAAAAGAAAAAACATAAAACTAATTAAATTACAACTTTATTATTGTTATTATTAATGGTAAAAAAAATAATATATAAATTAAATATATATACATTTAAAAAAAGTATGTAACAAATTTTTAACCATTGAGATTCACCCCCAATTTATCGTGGATATTCTTAATATGTAAGTAGAGATTGTTACAATACCATGGGCCAATACATGACTCATGAATATGGCATGCCCAAAAAACCATAACTTCTTTAACAGTGACTCATTCATATGACATTTTTTTAATTAATGAATTTAATTAAAGAAGTGAAAAAACTAAACTATAGAAATAAGTTTGAGTCTTTGATTTATTTATATTACTAAAAATAGTCTAATATTACTAGAATTAAGTGCTTACTATACACTTCATAATTATATCTAACTTAACTGAGTTTAACTAACATGATCACCAATAATAAACTCAAATTTCATACAAATAAAAATTAAAACCAATCTAAGATTCAGTTTTTAAATCCCACCCACCTTTAAAAACAATTAAATTTTTCACGGAGAACAATACAAAATGTATGAATTTATGTGAAAATAAGTTCAAATTCTTAATTTAAATGAATATGTCAAAATTTTCAAATTATATGAAAAACCTTGAAAAAGGCAGAAGTGCAAAAGACCCGGTAAGAGATGGATCTGCCAATAGGAATGTTGATGGGGTAGCAAGCTAAGTGGGCTTGATTGTGGGAAAAACTCCACAGTTAAGTGCGCTTGAGCCAGAGGAGTTCTGGGATGGGTGACCTCCTGGGAAGTCCTGGTTACCGGGTGCAAGCCCCGGAAGTGATGATTGATGCTATGTGATTCGTTCTCCACATTTCACTAGTTTCAATCCCACTTCTTCACCCCTGTGAGCATCACCCGATGCAATGAGTGCTAAGTGAACTATTAAAAAATCATGAGAAATTAGTCAGTTACGACTACCTCTCATGGAAATGGTCATACATGAATGACTTACCTAACGCAGTTGAATCCCAAAATGATATCTAATATAAAGGAATGTTGATATTCATCATTGTTCTTGCTATCGTCATTGACCTTTATCCCATCAAGTAGATCAACGCCTTGTAAATATCCCCAAAAGGACACTCAATTTCAATTTAAGTATAATGGTTTGCAACAAACTATGAATTAGAAACAACATGGACTCCATGAATGGTTTATCCTTGAAAGCAGTAGTTTGAGAGAAGAGGGGGAGTTTATTAATTTTGAAATTAATATTGGAGAGAGATGCATTCCTCTTGCGACAAAGCATGGGGAATACCTTAGGTTGGTGTACGAGCATGGCGGTAATCTTCTCTATTTTTATAGTTATCTTGGATGCCAACGCTTTTGTTGTAATTCCTTTCCTGAAACTGCAAGCAAATGAGTTCACCATTGTTCACATTTTTCAGGAAAACACACCTTCCTTAGTCTATATTACCAATCTCGCCAACATGTTATATTCTTTACTGTTTTCTCTTTAGGCTTCAAGGGGTTAGTTCCCCTTATCATGTGACATTGTCCAAAGGTAGTCTGCTACTTTTCGTATGTAATATTGAGATAAATTGCTTACTATTTAATTTTCTATGTTTGTAATCACTGCAGGTTCCCTGACAAAATTTATTGCAAAGCTCTTAATGACTGTAGATGAGCTGACAAACTTATTTAGAATTCAGGAAATTGCAACTGTAAAGGATGTGTACCCTATTATATATTTTGACGACTTCAATTCTAAACTGGACGTCATTTTGACGGGTTTCTCCTCTACAAGACACGTCAAATTTGATGTGGGAAAATTTTCGGTAACTATCGAATACATTTTGAAATGCTAAATACGTCCTGTAGGATGTCAAATTCCAGGCCTGATCTTGACCCTTTGTTGTTCATTTCTATGTAATATGGATCAAGACTTATGATTACTGAAACATGAAAAACAAAATTTTATGTTAATAATTCCTTTTTCCATACACTGAAATAAATGCACACTATCAATTTAATTAATTTCAAAATAATGCACCTCATCCATCGATTTACATTAGATCACAAATAACATCTACATTGAAATCCATGCATCCTTAGTTGTCATTTATTGTGTCTTTTTGTGTCATATTTCCCTTTGTTCTTCATTTCTATTTAAGATGGATCTACATTGAAATCAATGCATCTAGTGCAAACAATTGAATAGGATTAGAAATCAACATTTATCGTGAAATCAATGCATCAAACGAAATTAATTAATTATGATTAGAAATCAACATCTACACTAAAATCATTGCATCAAGCGCAATCAATCAAATAAGATTAAAACTCAACATCTACAATGAAATCAATGCATCCATTTTAATACAAAACTAAAAATATCAATGTCAAAATAATCTAATCTTGAATTAGGACCTTACATATGCATTTATCCCTTTAATTTACTGAAATTTCAACAATTTTTAGTATCACGTTTTTAATCTAATTTTAATACTTGAATGAATATCTAAATCCAACTTCTTTTTACCTTTTGTAAAAGACATACTCCTTTTTCTATGGTTAGTAATGTTTAATTATACTATTACCATAATATTATATAGTATTATATTAAATATTATTAAATATTTTATTTTAAAACATTACAATATTATGTTTAACATTATACTATTAAATACTATGTGTAATATATTTTGTATTATATTATTGTTATATTAGTTATTTAGCTTGTTAGGTGTAGAATATTAAGACACTTTTTGGTGAAAAAGTCATTTACTTGAAATTCATTTACTTGAAATTCCGTGGTGGACAAAGTCTAATTGTACTAAATGTTGGTATGACCCAATCTAAGTACAATCCCTATGTGATTTTGGCAAATTAAAGCCCCTATGTCGAGCTCCTAAGTAATATCTACTCAAATCACAGATTAACCATACCACTCATCTCAAAAATTTCCTAACAAACCAATATTTTTTAATATATATATTATAATATATTAAATTTAATATTATATTAAAATTAATCTTATAATAATATAAAATTATTAAACCTAATATAACAATATTAATATCCACACATGTTTGGCACCTCCATACTAGTAATGGATCATGTGCCCAATCATTATAGTCGGTCAAGTCTGCATAGTATTGGCTAGGGAGCATTGGTTAAGTCGTATGTCTATAAATAATTACATGAAATTAATTGGATTAAGTAACAATGGTGTATCGTTGTTTGAGGTTACACTTAGTTCGTGATCAAATAATATTCTCTCTTTTATTATTGGTAATTGGTTTTTTCTTTCTTTATTTCCCGGTTGTTAGAAGCTTTTGTAATCAAAGGATATTTTTGTTATTAATAAATAGTATTTTTTACTTCTAAGTTTTTTTTGGATGGTTGTATTTGGATGGTTGTATTCGCTGAAAAGTGTAGTAAAAGTGTAGTAAATATATTGGCTGAAAAGGTTTTTCTATAAAATTTAAATATATATTTTGTTAATGATTTAGTAAATATATTAGTCAATTGATCAAAATATTTACAAGGCTTCAAGTGAACTTCTCCATTGCTCACAAGTTCTCTAATAAAGTGATACCTATTATCAATATACTTACTCTTTTGATGAAACACATTATTCTTGGATAGTGCAATCACTGAGGTGTTGTCACAATTTATTGTTGTTGATCCTTGTTGTTTCTGATTGAGTCCGTCAAATACTATTCTTAACCACACTGCTTGACATGTTGCTAATGTTGTTGCTACATATTCTGCTTCTATCGATGATAGTGTTACAATAGGCTTCTTCTTACATGCTCATGAAATCACACTTGAACCAAAATGAAACACATAACCATCAACACTCTTCCTGTCATCTAAACTACCTTTAAAATTATTATCTGTATATTCAATCAAATCCTTCTTTTCTATGCTTGCATACATTATGCCACAATCTCTAGTTCTTGCTATGTATCTCATAATTCTTTTCCTTACTCTCCAATGTGTGTCTTTTGGAGTCTCCATAAATCTAGAAATCAAACTCACTCCTTGCATATTATCAGGTCTTGTAGCTGTGAGATACACGAGGCTTCCAACCAATCTTTTGAATAGAGTTGGATTGACATATGATTCTTCATCATCCTTGCTTAACTTTATACCTGTTGCAACTGGTGTAGGGACATATTTGCAATTTTCCATCCTGAATTTTTTCAACAAATCTATAGCATATTTATTTTAACAAATACAAATTCCTTTTTCAGATTGCTCGACTTCTATGCCAAGAAAATATTTCATGAGACCAAGATCTGTGATCTCAAATTATTTTGTCATGGTTGGTTTAAATTCATATAACTCAAAATCACTTGTATAAATCATGTCATCAACATATAATCAAACAATCAAAATTCGTCGATGCTCATTTACCGTTGTGTACAAGGTAGGCTCAATGCTGCTTCTGCAAAATCCATTCTTGATCATGTAGCTGTCGATTATGCTATACCAAGCTCTAGGAACTTGCTTGAGTCCATAGATCACTTTCTTCAACCTGTAAACTTTATATTCTTTCCCTTAAACTTCATATCCCGGAGGCCGCTACACATAAATTTATTATTCTAGAATTCCATTCAAGAAAGCTGTTTTCACATCCATCTGATATACTTTCCACATGTTTTGAGTTGTTGTGGCTAGAACTGCTCTTACAGTATCCAATATGGCTATCAGAATAAACATTTCTCCAAAATCTATTGCCAGTTGCTGTGAGAATCATTTTGCTACAAGTCTTGCTTTAAATCTGTCAATTTCACCTTTCTCATTCAACTTTGTCTTGTACACCCATTTCACACCAATGAGATTTTTGTACTTTGCAAATCAACCAGATCCCATGTATTATTATTTTCAATAGCTTCAATTTCTTCATCCATGGCTTACACCCGATTTTCATCTCTGGTTGCTTCTTCAAGCAAAGAAGGTTGGAATGACAACAATGCAAAATTTGAACTAACATCCAAATCACCATAAATATCTTTCAGATTTCTCATCTTTCTCTTACCATTTCTTGATTCATCACCTAATTGATTTGTGGGAGAATCTCGATCTGTTGATCAGCTTGAAGATCCATGCTGCTAAAAAATTCTTGGTGTCCTTGTTGGTGTGTATCTGTTTGGTGTCTTTACCTATGATTCTTGTGGCTCCTTTTCTGCTACAACATCTTCTTTCACCAATGGTACTTGTGCATCAACTCTATATTACCATTCCACGACTCTTGTTCTTTGAACACAACATCTTTGCTAATTATGGTCTTCTTGGTGACAGGGTTATACAATTTGTAAGCTTTTGATTGCTCACTATAACCAATAAATATACTTACCAAGAGAATTCACACGACGATATTGTTATGTGGAGAACATTATTTATAGGAGACGAAATGTTGGATGCCAACATAACTATCCTTGGAACAATATATGAACGGTTCTATATCTAGAATTATGATAGGCAGTAGTGCCAAAGCCGAAAACCATGATTTTTTAAAAGTGGGAGAAGTTGGGACATCTTCCCATATGTATATAGATAGATATTTAAACTTGAAACCATAATTTGTAGCGATGGGAGCAGTCGGGGCATTTTCCCAAATGTACACAGACAAAACATTAGGGGGTTTTTGAGGTCTAAAATGGGCCTCCTAAGGAAATTATAAAATAATAGTGGAAATAATAAAATAAGATTTGATTACATCATCAAATTTTAGAGAGAAAAAAGAAAAAACTATTTTTTCAACTCGTATTTTCAACTTATCTCCCTATGGGTTTACTCAAATTTCAAGCAGAAACATTCGTTATATGCATAATTTGATTCCTCATCCAAGGAGTACCCATGTTGCATACTTTTGATGGATCATGCTACACGAACAATGAGAAATACATGAAAAAACGTGATTGCAATCACGTTTTTTTTTTTTATGTATTTCTCATTGTTTGTGTAGCATGATCCATCAAAAGTATGCAACATGGGTACTCCTTGGATGAGGAATTAAAATTTGCATCTAACAAGTAATTCCGCTTGAAATTTGAGTAAAACCTTAGAGAGATACTTTTAAAATACAAGTTGAAAAAATAGTTTTATTATTTTATTTTTTTACTCCAAAATTGGTGAATCACCCCCCACAGTTGATATCATCATCTTGAATCCTATTGGTTCTTATAAAGTTTATTTTGGTTGTACATTTTTCTTAGGAGGCCCATTTTAGACTATGATGCAGACCTCACGGACTCCAATCCTGATTTCAATTTTTTTTAAAGATGAACAATGAAAGCCCATAGTCCATCACGCCGGGGTGGTGAATGCAAGATCTATCATTTTTATGTGTGTTAAAAATATCAGTGCAACACGTTCAAAATCTCGTTTATTTATACAAAACATTGTATCACTGATCAAGTTGCTATTCCAAGTCACTAAATTTCCAATATCTAAAATCCCAGAACCCACTTGAAATTGCAACGAGCGCGAAGGAGTTTGAATCTAGTTTTAGGTATATTGTTATAGTTGTATTAATTGATTTTTATTTCTCTATTTATATACTATATTTTCATTTTTTTGGGCTTACATTTTTTTTTTTTGGGCACTAACATCTTCACACATCACCTCCATAATGGATTGTAGAATACGCCTCTTTGGATGCAACAAGAATGATAATTTCCAATGGCGATTCGTCTCCCATGACTGAAGCTCATAATGCTACAATCCTTGCCCATAGTTTATAGCCACTTGATGTTGAATTTTGCCTTGACACCACACAAAATTGCCACTGAAGGTGTAAATTATTAATTGAGTAAGTTGAGATGAACTTATGAAGTGTAAATTAATTGATTTGTGTGGTTTATTTTCCATTGAGTCTTAATTTCAAAATGGTTTATTTTCCATTGAGTCTCAATTTTGAATCTCATGAGAGGACTTAAGGGTGGGAGTGAATCTTGTTAGAAGGGTTTAGTCTCATAAGATATTGAAAACAACATTAGGGTTTTGGACAAATAGTTGTTCCATTTAACATCTATTAATACTATATTGAAAAAAAAACTATAATGAAATGTTTATTCATTTTTTTCTAGAGTGGGAAAACCTATCATAACTTAGTTGTCAACGCAATAGTGAGGACAACCATCTTTGGCTGCTATCCATGAATGTAGGCTGAATCATCACCATTATTTGAGGAAAACCACGCCACCTAGAATGACCTGTTTCCAGATACCTATGGGTCGTAGGCTATTAACTTGTTTCCATACATCTAAGGAAGATTAACTCTTAGCCAAGTACAAGCAGTTTTAGGGCATACTCCAGGCCAATGATGCTTCTTCATGAGATATAGATCAATTCATTTGTGTAACTTATTTTCAATAAATCTCTATTTCAAATCTCATGAAAAGAGTTAAAATATTTCAAATCTCATGGAAAGAGTTGAAGTTTTACATAATCCATTGTACCATAACACCATTGCACATCACAACACTCGTCGTTGCTTATTCATCCTCCTCCATGGTGTTGTAGCATCTAGAAGACAAAAATTGGTTAGTTGTAAGGAATCCAGAACTGGTGAGTGTGACACATGCTTGAATTCAATAATGCTACCATTCGCTTAGTCTTGAAAAATGAAGAAAAAGCAGACATTCGAGTAGTTGGAGTTCTGGATTCCATTGAGAGTAGGGACGTCACCATGTTATAAATTATAACAATTATGATTTGGCATCTTCTTGTAATGCGCCACTAGGTATGGATTTGGTAATGTACAAAGTTGATTCAAACATGTTCATTCACTTGCTATTCAAAATTTGAGCCACTGCAATTTCTATTTTATTATTAAATCAAAAGATACAAGTGTTTTTAGCTTTCAAAAATAGTGCATGTACTTTTCAAGATACAATTAGTCACTATATTATTCAGCTATCATTAAAATAGATTCTAATGATGACCTTTTAGGTACATCTATTAAAACATGAAAAAAAGAGTGTTTGACCTACATATGCCCATATAATAATAATTTATATTACATTCACCAACATCTAAGAGCATTGCTTCTTTAATAGCAATATTGTTAAAATCTCTATAAATATGCTTGACCTATAAATCATCATATTGTTAGTCCCTGCCTGGGACTAATAGCGATCGATCGATCGTTGACCAGCGATTAATTAACTTTGACCAAGTAAAATTTCCCATACATGTCAGGGTTAAGCCAATGTTTGAAATAAAATTTTCTGCTCAATAGATTTTTATCCAAAGTTTGTGTTTCGACCTCTTATTGCCGGCTGCACGGTATACTTTTCTAAAAACTTAGGCTAAAGAGTTTGGAGTCGCCTGTTCATTTTATATCCAAAGTTCGGGAAGTAGTGATTTTTTCGTGCCTTCATTTTATCCAAAGTTCATTTTATCCAAAGTCCAGTTGGGGCCACTTTTTATTAAGATGAAACCACGTGTTGGGTTAGCAAAGTTAGAGAGGAAGCCAAGTGTTTCATGCATGTCACGTAGCTGTGGCTAAGCTTTCAAGCTAAATTGAGTCATGTGCTGCTCAATATCTTTCTGACTTTCCCTTCTGCTCTGCGGCGCTGCTCTGTTCTTCATGAGACACATGGTTATTCAGGTAAGGTACATTTGGATTTAGAATCAAGTATTTAGTTCACTAAAGAAGCCCATGCCTCTGATATCTTTGTGTTCATTCTGTTTTATCAAATGTAGCTTGTTAAATCAAATGCCCTGTCTCCATATTTGAGTGTGCAGATTTGAATACAAAGCCGATCTGCATTACCTAGTCAATGCTGCTCGCTGGCTTTTCCTTTTCTACTCTTTTTCCTTGTATCATCCTATCTCTCTCACAATTTGAACGTCAATAACAGGGTTTGAGAGCCTTCGACAATTTTGAAACTCCAGTTTTCACATTTTCCTGTCTCTGTGTACTATTCCGACGGATTTTGTAGCCTCGGTTTTCACATTTTCGTTATCTCGGTGTATAATGATGGAGGATTTTCCTATCTATGTGTACTATGTTGTTTCTTTGCTTCCCATATTCTTCCTTTATGGATAAAAAGGAATTGGGGTTTCAAAATTTTCTTTTCTTTCTTACACCGCTTAGGTAATTATCTATATCCCTCCCCTTATACAGGGATTGGGGTTTGCATATATATATATATATTTTTTTTTGTAAGCTGGGTAGGTCCTTTTCTATTAACATAAAAGAATATTTATAGCATCAAGGTGGTCTCACCCTGCCCCGAAGGGAAAACGAGTATCTTGACCACCCAAAGTTTTTCACATCAAAACAAAAATAGACAGTTTCCAACTGTTCATACCATACTTCATGTCCTGTTTCTGTTTCTATTTCCATACTATTGCCTATATACTGCTTCCTATATATAAAAACAGCAAAAGAGTTCATGCCTACAGTAAATCAAAAAACGAGACAGATTCCAAAACAACAAAACATGCCTTTGATCACTGCTTTTCAGGCTCAGCTTGCTGAACTTTTTCCTTCTTCACCCGCACTCCACTTGCCACGAGCTGATGCTGCAGATCCTCCAGTCTTTTTTCTTGCAGAAGCATGGTTATGACTATGTCCTTCAATTTTTTTTTCACATTAGGGAGACTCTGAACCATCTCAGCCATCTCCATGGCTACTTGTTCTAAAGCTTTTTCCATAAGCCTTTTCATGACCCAATACAAATGAAGAGACTGCTTGTAGAGGGTCATTCTTCCTCTGGTGTGGCCAGGATCAGGCATGATAGCAATCCAATCTTCCATCTCTTCTTTAGATTGAGCCTGGATGGCTTCTTCTTCCCAATGCTCCATAATTCTCCTGATCTTGGGGTTAGATTTCTCCCTATACTCCTGCTCAGCAATTCTGATTCTGTCTCCAATAGTTTGTCTTGTCCGTCGGTTACCATTTCCCACAGCAGGCTCAGCTTCCGCCTCCGGGGTTGGGCTGCATTGACGCCCCCTCCGTCCTCTACTCTCCACCAGATCCTTTCTCCGGCGCCCACCTCGGCCCCTTCGGCCTCTTCCTCCTCTGCCTCTGCCACGTGGTCCTCCCCTGCCCCTTCCTGCGGAACGACCTGTGCCTTCGTCTGCATCCTCACTATCCTCATCTGGTAACCTTTTCCATCGATCTTTCCATGCCTCCTCTTCCTGGTTTCCCTTCTGCTCCTCGCTCTCCTCTTCTGATATCTCTAAAACCTGTATATTCGGATTCCCTTCAGCCTCCACTTTTCGCTTGCCCTTCATATCTGCTGCGAGCTTGCTCTGGTCTTCAGGACCCCCGCTGCGCATCCATCTTCTCACGCTCCCACTGCCTTCCGCCTCCATTATCCTCCTTCCTCTGCAATTTACTCCTCCCTCTTTCCTTATGATAACTTCCAGACTACAGCGACGCTCAGGGTATCTGCCTGCAGGTTTCTTGCGCTCCTCACAGCAAATATCCCGTCGCCTTCCTTCGTTCTTTAATCGCATCTGATCATCGATATCATTACCGAAGTTATGTTTGCAGATACGCCCGAGGCCCGTAGCATGATGGATCGATCCTCTCGCCGTCCTTCCATCCCGTCCAGTGATCAGACCACCTGCTCCATTGAACCGAGGACCTGCACCCTTCCTCTGCCGGCCGCTCCACTTACCTATTGCACTTATGCCTTGATCACCTTCGACTGTGACTTTCTTCGTGCGCCGCCAAAACATCATTGTACTCCTCGCCAGCTCATTCAACCCGATCGGGCGTGCTTATTTTCTTTTCTTTCTTACATAACTTAGGTAATTATCCGTGTCCTTCCCCCTCCGTTCAGAATTGGGCAAGAACAACAGGCACAAATCACAAATCATCTGATTTCTCCCCGATCCACCGATATTGATTGAATTGTACCAGGCTCTGCATTTATTTGCTGGCACCCCTACCTTTATTTTAGTGCCCCCTTGCTAAGACCTTTGCAAGCGAAGAGGGATTAGAAATAGACATCCTTGTTGTAACGAGTACCTTCCGAACCAAATGATGTTCCGCTTTCCTTCCTTCCATGTTTGAGGCACTGTAAGAGCCAGTGTAGATAGGGCATAAGGGTGGTCAAACTCCAGTCCAGTGCATTCCCCTCCGGTAAATGTAAGGGTAAGGATTGTACAGGACAAATTATTAGGCAAACACATCTTACACGAACTGTTGTTCAACGTAGTCTTACTTTTTTTTTGATTAAACCCTTTGTTGGGTATATGTTTTTGTGAGTTTTAGTTACAATAATAAATTTGAGGTTTTAAATGTTGATAGATTGACTGTATTTTGAAAGTTTTCAGAATTCTGAATTTTTTTATGCATTAAAAAAACCAATTTACCCAGAAATTATATTATCCAATTCCAGTTATAAACGCAAAAACTTAGAACACAATTATATTGTTAAATTCAACTGTAAAGACAAATCAACATATAATTTTCATATCTCATTTTCTTCACCCTTATTTGTTTGTTTGTGTTTTTTTATTGTGATGGGAGGATGAATTAGTAACGGGCTAGCTCCCATATTTGCATGACATGGGTCGATCTTTGATGGCTGCCACTATAATTTCTTGGTACACTACACAGCCCCAAACACGACGCACAGGTAAATCGAGATCTGAACATGTCACTTGGATAGCCACACGAACTCCTTAACAAAGCATTCACTGGCCAACAAATAGAACCCCTCATTGGCTTCACGGTTGATAGACACCAAAATAATAAAATTGGATACTCTAACAAAAATTGCCACTTTGCATAATACAAATTGTGGTTTTGTGTTTGGCGGTAGTTAATCCTGTTTGTGGCTAGGCTTATGAATTGCCAATCATCCTTCCCTATCAACTTAAATTTTATGCAAGGATGTAATATCAATGTTGTTTTTGATATTTTTTTTTCAGGCCTACTTCAACATACATCATGCCTAAATACTTTTGAACTAATTTATTTTCATGAAAGAGTATGTATTGAATCTATAACCGTAGCTAACAGTTTTTGAAGGTTGGAGTAGCAGAATATATGCAAAGGGTTTTGGACAAGACTTTTGAATAATGTTTTTTATTTTCATGGGTAACCCTAATGTTTAACCACTGTGGTCATTCTATTCCTGGAATGCCATATGTCAAATAACAATAAGGCAAAGGTGTACTGGCTGGTGAATGTGCGAATTTGATTTTGAAAAAGTCACTGATGTAAAATCACATTAAAATGGCATAACAATAATGCAAAGGTGTACTGGTAAGTGAATGTGTGAATTTGATTTTTAAAAATTCACTGATAACTTATTTGGATGTTATAGGTCAAAATAAGCGATCATTTGTGATTTTATTTTAAATTCCTAATCTTCTCTTGTGAACTATTTATGGAAACTTAATGTGATGTGAATTCATAGATTCATAAGCTTTGTGCTCAAAGGTTTAACTGAGAGTCACTGTTTTTTCTCAATGAGAGTAATACTCCAAATTTGCCAATCATCTAGTTTCAGATTTGTATGAAAATATCATTATTTGGCAAGTTTCAGGTTTTTCTAAAAATATCATTATCGGTAAAATAAATGTCAGGACATATAACAGTTTAACAGTATAAGGAAAATGAAGGGGTGGAAATTGGAACAAACAACCTCATTAAGAAGGATAGCAAGTGGATAGAATGCTCTCTGTACTGGTCGTGCTAATTGAAGGACTTATCTGGGAAGATGGCAATGGCTTGCCAATATCATCGGGGCTTTTGGTTTTAGCTGTGCATCAATGCATGGTACAAATAAAACCCATCTACCAGTTAGCTTCTAAATAATTCAAAAACCAAAAATTCAATTATAATTACAATTTTGTATTGTTGTTGTGGCAGACCCTGGCAGGGACTACCACCACGGCAGTGGCTCCTTTGTTTTTATAATGTCTGTATCTTCCTCTACCAACATCTAAGATGAAGTCCGAACATAATAGTCTTCGACTATTAATCTAGTAGATAATGTTTTTGGAATTCCCAACAAAACAAAATGTAAAAAGTTCTTATGAGCAGAGCCCAACAGCCCAATAACTCTCCACCTAAAAATACCACAGCCAATTCCTAACTTCATTTGTATACTATAATAAAGATTGATATCAACTACCATACCACCTTCCAGTGACACAAACTCCATAAAAGAAGTCTCTTAGGTAAACATCCATATTAATAACCACTCCGTCCAATTTTTTGCTTAGCTGAAATCTGATTAAGAACCCGTTCATCAAAAGCATTGCTAATATTGAAAGTAGTCATAAAAAGATTAATTTGAGATTTAAAAGAAAAACTAAAACATATGCCAACAAGTAATGGAATCCAGAAATGTATTGTTTTTAACTCAGTTACACGAACAAGCTTTTAAATAACATGACTAAATGATTTAAAATATATTGATATCTTAAAACATAATATATTTATAAATTATAAATTCTATAAATATTAATATTAAAATAAATAATATATTCTATATATATATATTATATCATATAATAAGGGTGGAGGCACAAAAGGGTGTTATTGAGTCTTAGAGAATTAGGGAAATAATATTTTTGTAGACTTTAGGTAGAGCTTCGTGAAGCAAAAACTTACTTTGTAAACTAAGAATTTAACACACCTCTATCTTAAACATCACTAAATTCATCATTGTGAAACACTCAAATTAGTAATTTGTCAGAGACATAATCTTCTTGGATTATGTAAACTTAGCTCATGCACTTGAGAGGAAATGCCAAAAGCCTAAGTGAAGACCAACATTATAAGCAGTCCAAGAAACCTCTCACAAGATAAAAAGAACCAAAAAAATCAACGAATATATAATATAATATATATATATATATATATATATATATATATTATATATATATAAAATTCATCTCACACTTTACCTAAATCTTGGGTGAGTTTAACATAATCATCCATCTCCACTCTAACACTTCCCCTTTTAACACTATGCTCAACTCTATATTAAGAGACTGCATCTTGCCTTAACACAAATAAAGGAAATTTAAAGTTCTCCTAACACTCAAACACAACAATAAGAGGACCAATGAGTTTTCAAATCAAGCTATAAATTATGAAGAGGGAAAACTCTATATTAATGGAAGGAGATCCAACTCCCCCACACCTTAATAACTCACCATAAGTGAATGTCCATCATGGCAGGTGGCAGTGCATCAAACTATGCAAAATTGTGGCACAATTCATTATCAAATAAACCAAGCTTGGAATATATTAGGCCCCTATACTACTAGTGTAACCCCTTATTGTTTTGGTTTGCAAATTACTGTGGGGTGGTTTCTGAGAAGAGTTCGGATTTACCACAGTGCTCATCATTTTTATATCGACGTTTCGAGTCTTAAACCAGACTCATTGTTATTAGTACAACCCCCTTATTGTTATTAGAACAACCCCCTTATTATATCGCTATACCCATGTAGTCCCCATATTGTTACTATTGTGCCCCATAGAAGCCCACTATTGTTATTATTGTGCCCTTACATTATTATTGTTATGTC
>APFE030839816.1:62231-91992 GCA_000404065.3 Pinus taeda
TACTACTAGTGTAACCCATTATTGTTATTAGTACAACGCCCTTATTATATTGCTGTACCCATGTAGTCCCCATATTGTTACTATTGTGCCCCATAGAAGCCCACTATTGTTATTATTGTGCCCTTACATTATTATTGTTATGTCGGCTCCGATTATATTATGACCCCTTAGACTCCTATATATAGAAACGAGGTCTTGTCATTTGTATCATTTAAGAATTGTTCATTTGTGTAATGTAAAGGAGGTTTCCCCCTCAAAGAGGCTTATTTCTAAGGTGTTGATCTATATTTTATATCTTTTTGTGAGCTGGTTTCATAATAGAATAATTTCTCCACACCCTTTTGTAATGCTTCAAACTGACCAAGTATGGGATATACAATTCTCACATGACTATGGAGTTTGTTATTTTGATCAACACAATGATAGCCCTGTCATGTGCGCACCTTACTCGCATGGAAGCGACATATCTCTGGATTTATAGAGAAAGGGAGGAAAGACTTCCATTTACCCTTGTCTTTGCAGCCATCCTTCCTTATATCAGAATCTTTCTTTGGCCTTTCCCCTACTAGCTCCTATTGTTATTGCGACATACCCAGGTGTTGTAAATATTTATTACTTGCTTTACTGTTGTGGACATAGTAATTTGCTAAGTAGTGGAAATATGGACTTTGGACTGATTGAAATGGTAATTAGTTACTTGTGTTGTTCATAAAAAAAACACACTGTCTCTATGAGAGGTCATAGAAATTACGGACGGGGCTATAGTAATTCTCCCTTCACTAGACAATTATCAGTTAGGAGAAGTTATCTTTTGTTCTCTTCTTTTACCATGAAGGGAAAAGGAAGAGGGGAGATGGAAGGCAAAGGTTTCCAGAAGGAATTTCTTGAGCTGGACTTGAATGAGTAGGAAAGAATTCAGTAAACAAACTTCCATGGTGGAAGGAAAGTAGTTCTAGGTTGGACTTGGGGGTCTTGATGCTAGAGAATTTAAAACTGCTACCTCAGAAGTTGTTCTGGAAAAACTGAGGAGCTTGGGGGAAAAGTATTGGACATAATAGCCAATTTATCATTGGAAGGGTGGTGTGGCCTCACCTGTAAATTCCTAATCCTCAAATAGAATATAAGTGTATAACTCATGAGTATATGGTTTCTATTTTTCCTGTTCTTTTGAAAAAGAAAACTACTCTCTATAATTGGATTGGATGCCACTATTATAAGTTATGAGAAATGTAGTACAATAAATAGAGTTACTGATTGCAGGAATAAATTATTAATTGGAAACTAAGTTCCTTGTTGAAATGACTGAGCAGTTGTAATTAAGAACAAGAATAGAAACTACAGTTATTATTTACCATTTTGTACAGTGAAATTATGGAAATGCTGACTGTTAGATTTCCAGGAAAATAATACCAAGGTTACAAAATTCTATATAAAATATATGGGTTATATATCTAACCTTTGATACTTTTTATTATTCACTGGGAAGGTTTATTAAGGGAAACTGTACAAGATTTTAAATAAAAAAATGCATAGCTCCTTATGAGCACAATGGCTTCATTCAAGATTTAACCCTCATGTCCAACAAGATGGGTTAGCTTGAAGGACAGTTTTGAAGGAAGACTACTAGGGTTCTAAACATAGATAATAATCAAGAATACATTCTTAATTATGGGAAAACTAGAAAATTTGTAAGCTAATGCTACGTTGATAGCCACACACAAAACTGCAACACATTTCAAACTGAACCGAAAGAAGATTTAACATTTGAATTTGGTAGGAAAACTTTCTTGAAAAAAAAGAAAACAAATACATAAGTAACAATTAAAAATTTCCATACGGAGTTTTAGTTAAAATCAATAAGTAGTCTAATCTTATAGCCTGCAACGAGGCAAAGCAACTTGCTTAGTCAACAAATTAAAAAAAAGGGGGTTCAAATTACTGTTTGGTTCAGTCGAGGAAGAAGGGGATAATACACCAAATTACACCTACATATGCCAATACAATCCCCCAATAAAATCATAACCAACCTAAGGAATATCATTCACTTTGTTATAGACATATTTGGGCACTGCAACCTCAATCTTAAATGTCGATAAACTAAGGGCTCTTTAACCCCTAAAAGTGTTGTTTCATATCCTAAAGGATCATGGTCAACCAATTACATCATTCCATAGAAGTTCCACCTGAAAAACCACTTAGAACTGGCCAAAACAGGACCATACTGACTGCTCCACTATCGGGGTGCGATGCATACTGACTGCTACACTAGCCAGGTGTGATGCATACTGATGAGGCCTTCTGTAGGGTGTGATGAGCGAGGATGGACAAATGTCCAAGACAATTTGCTAAGTGGATGCTCATGGAATCTTCTAGAAACTTCTCTTATGACACTTGCCTCTCTGAATTCGCCCAGGGATGAGTAAGAGATCCAAGAAATCTCCAAGTGGAACCAAGAACAACAAGTGGAATGAAACTAATCAAAAACCCAGAGATGACTCACACCCTTGCACACATCTATAAATGGATCCCTCATCTGAGAGATTTAGAGGCTGGAATTTGGTAATTTGCAAGGAAGTGCTAATAGTTTGTCTTTAAGAAGGAGCATTGTATTTTTGGGTGATCTTGCTTTTCATGAGGTGAAGAGGGCTTTGATGCTGGGAGGATGATGCTGGATCAGACAACTGGGTTGTAGTTCTCCCTTCTATATTAATAAAGTTCTTTGAGTTTTCCTATATACAATCATGTATTTGTGAATTTTGTTATTTGTGAATGCCATTGTATGCTCAATGTATTTCTGATTCTGCATTGTTTATGATATAATAGATCAAGATGCTTTGATGGTGTTTTGTTACTTTGTTTCTACATATATTATCTAAGCAAGACGAGTAGGAGAGGAGTTGCAAGCTCTATCAAGGGGGAGAGAAATCAAGGAAGGAGTCAAGTGGAAGATCTAGGTTGGTTCCTTTACTTCTCTCTTATTTATCATACATGGAGGAAATCACAAATTTCTTTGATTGTTTGTTTCTAGGATAGCTGCCAATCCTAGTGGGACTAGCAGATCGAAAAGACACTAGTTTTCCTGGAAACAAAATGGTGACTCTGCTGGGGATCGAATAGGTGATTGTTTGTTATTGTTGTTTGCTTTATAAACTATAGATGAAGCCTGAAGTTAGCTAGATAGCCTTTGAACTGCTCTTGCTCTGCAAGTGCATAGTAGATGAATGCTGCTTCAGTCAATCTCCGGTTTAGTTTATGAACTGAACATCTGACTTAAAAGCATTCTAGATGCCCTTGTGGTAGCTCAGTAACCTACAAAGATCATTCCTCTGTACTTTGCTCTTTACTGTCCATCATAGCTGAGCTTAAATTACTGAAATCAACTGCAAATTTGAGCAAAAATCCACCTCAATCGTGCTCCCTGGCCCATCCCACTGTCAACCAGTATGCATCACACCTCCCAAGCCTGAAAAGTGTGATTCACCTCTGTTTCAGTGAATCCCAGGTGCGATGACTGACTAAGTCTATTTTCCTCCTTGAAATTTGGGTTTTTTTTGTCCTTGTTTTCAGCTCTGTTTAGTTGATTTGCTGCTTATGAATAATACCTCATTACTGAAGCCTGCTTGCATTACATAGATTAGCCTCCATTGATTACGATTAGTAAATGTTTTTATGTATTTGTCCATAATTTACGATCCTTTGTCGAAAAGTTTCTTCGATCTGTCGTTTTGGTACAAAAGTGTCATAACTGTCGTTTTGTGTCAAAAAGAGAAGTGTCGTCGATTCTCCCTTCTCCGAATAGTCAATTGAACTTTTTGCCACGTATTTGATTTGATTTGTTGTTATTTGAAGTGTTGAAAGCGTTTTCTATTCGAAATTGAAAAGTGTCGTTCAGTCTTCCTTTCCATTTTGAAAAGAAATTGTTGAAATGTCGCTTTGAGTGAAATATTTCAGATCTATAGTTAGTTTTCCTTTTGTCATTTCTCACATTAAGGGAATGAAAAACAAATACATGCATTTTGCTTTTGCATTTAGCTTGTGTGCAAAAAATGATTTAGGAAAGTGCATTTAGAGTGTGCTCTTTGCTCCTTGTTTGAAAGAATCGTAATTTTCTTTCCCTAGTAGCTAGGATTTTCATTGATCAAAATAAACAACGATTGCTTATCATTGTAGATTGCATTTTTAGGAATTTCAAATAAAAATCATGCGGTGAACCTTGAAAGACAAACTTTTAAACAAGATCAACTCTAAAATAAATCTCAATGAACCTAATAATGCTTTGGAACCTAACGCAACACATTTAGAGGTCTAGGGTAAAGACATGTTCTGGCGTCATAAAATCTAGTAACTATCATTTTCATCGAAGGTTGGGTGATTCCTCCTCTTTGATACGACAAGTGATAGCACGGACTTGTGCTCCCCGTACCATCGAGTATATATTGGGACACCAAAATAGGCTTACATCCTTTATCCATAGGAAGTCATGTCTTCCGCCCTATCGATCACAATGCACTGAACACAACATTCGGGAAGATTTACTGCCGTACATAAGTCCTTGGTAATTTCTCTTTAATTTATCACCAAGGTGTATATTGCAGTTTTGCGATTGGTTTGGTAATCCCTCTATCTAGATTTCTAGAGTAGTCACTTTCATTCTTTTTGGACTCCTTAAAAGAAAAGGTCCATTTGAGCACTTGTCACTTCAGGCTCATTAAAAATCGAAGGGGACTAGAGTCATTTTTAGATTTTTCTCGATTCTTAAAAATTGAAAAAGCAAAGTTGTGTCAAAGCATCATTAAAATTTATTAAATTTGGAATAACATCATTTCCCTTTAATTTTGATTTGATCAAGTAATCCACAATCGTGGAAGAAAGTCAATCAAAACCCCATCATTCGCGGAGACTAGCAAGTCAACCGTCTTTGACTTCGGAAACGAAACCATTCCAGGCAAAACGGTCTCGTTTAACTGAGTCCAATTCATCTAGTTTATTTGAAACTTTGGTTTCAACATCATCAGAGACTACAGTTACTCTGATCATTTTTGGTACATCTGCCTTTAGAGGAGAAGTTCCATAGTTGCAAGAGGACATTAGAACTGATCCTAGTGTAACGGTAGACACTTCCATACCTGAAACAACTCCGTCTAGAGTTGATCTAGAGATTGAAGTTCACTTACCTAAACATTTGGAATTTGAGTTCAATAATTCAGAAGGTGTCACCCCTCCGGTATTTGTCACTGCAGAAGCTATACCTTCTTCAAATCCATAAATATTTTATGGACCTGACGGTCTACCTCTTCCACCTCGACTGATTTCTATAGAAGAGATAGTAGAGGATCCTCCATCTAGTACCTCGTTCCATTTTGGGGCTGGGATTCATCTACATCCTTCTACTCCTGAAGTTGGTTCTTTTAATCATCCTTCATCACAAGTTCCTGTCGAATCGCTAGGAAATCTTTTGGATAGACTAAACATGTATGAGCAACCGTCAACATCTAGGATTGTGTCAACTGATACAGCTGCAACAGAACTTCCTACTGCCATTCCTACAATGTTTGCTGGTATACCATCTGTCCCAACTAGTTATCAGTCACTAGCTGGAGTCCACTCAGGGGCTGTTTCGACAGCATGGTTTGTTCCTATTTATTCACCCGGAATCCCATATGGTATTTCTTATGTTGAGACTCAGAAAATTGATCCTGCAAGCCAGTATCAATTTGGGAAAACCAGTTTTCAAAGGCCGATATATCCTTTGAACACTGGAATGCCACCATATGGGGAGCAGTATGCCTTTTCATTGTTTCCTCCTGGAGAACAACCATATGAGAATTTACAAGGTTCAGTTCAAAATGGAGTTACATCAAGCGATTGGGTACCAATACTGCCTCAACAACCAACCTGTCTCAAATATTCCCACTACACCTGCTATTGTGACTTTGTCGCAAGTACAAGAAATGCCTGTTGTGTGTCAACCTCAAGTCTCTCAGGTTGCAATACAATATCCTATTGTCTCTACAGCTCAATCGCAACCTCAGGTTAGTGTTTCCTTACCTGGAATGACTTAGGCTCAAATGGGTATTATCACTCCACATCTTGGTCAATCTTCCAGTATTGGACAACAACAAATGGTCCAAAAACCATGGCTGGTACAATACCAACAACCGCAATTCCAAAAAACCTACGAGGACCTAAGCAACAAGGCTTTGTAGGTAATGGACAACCGCAATTTCAAAACGGTTGTCAGCAATCACACTATACTGGTTATGTTCAACAACCTTATCAAAGTTACCAACATCAGATACATTATGCTGGTATGCAAAGACCTACTGCTCAGGCGATTCCGTCTTATCCTGGGTATGCTTCACCTAACCTGAATCAACAGTTGCCTTTTGTGGCAACTCTAGAATTACCAGATTTGAATCTACTGACGAATGATCCAACTGCGTACGCCCCTTGGTGGCCAGTGATTCCTCATAAACTTCCCTCTGATATTCCTAAATTCAATGGAAATCTAGGTGAAGATCCATCGAATCACGTAATGACTTTTCATTTGTGGTGCTCATCTAACACCCTAAACGATGGTTCGATTAGACTTCACCTTTTTCAAAGAACGCTCATTGGTCCGGCAGCGAAATGCTATATTGAATTGCCTAGATATTCGTTTGATAACTGCAACGCCCTTGCCACTACTTTTCTAACCCACTTTCAGTTACCCATAAGGTACGAAATAGGAACATAACTCGTTACCAACTTTAAACAAACCACAACCACTCACATATCTGATCATATTCATGGGTGGCGATGCCGTCGTCGAATGGTAAAGACGTATGTTCCTGATCAACTTTTGGCTGAGTGGTTTATTAATTCCTTATTGCCTTCAATTACTGAAGACACGGTGAAAGGAGGAGTTGTTACTAAAGAGCAAGTCATTGCTCGTGCCCAATATCTGGACTTGATCTATACTTAGTTTGGCACACTCTATGACAAAATTCCCGATGCTCCCAGACCATAATTTTCTGTTCCTCCCCCTCCTAAATCAAACAAGGACTCTCATGCCAGTGATGGCATGATCGATACCTCAAGCACGCAAACTGCAAAGGCTCCATCTGGTAAACCTCTTGCAATTTCTAATCAAAAAGCAAATGACAAACCTCTTGCCTCGGAGATTAATGCCATGTCATCAGACAAGGCAAAGAATCCTAAGCAACCAAGGGGCAAGAAGAAAGGGAAAGATAAAAAGAAGAAACAGGAGAATTCAACTCCTAAAAAATCTTTTGAGAACCCTTCTGGGTGAAAGAAACCTCGTGATCCATGTTACATTTTTAACGAAGACCATTGGACGAGAAATTTTCCACATCGAGCTGAGGTTACGAAGTTTTTAATGACTTCAAATACCTTAGCGGCGTTGACTGATTCATTTCCAAACCTAGAAACTGATCTAGTTGCCATCGATCATGCTTCCACATCCCAAGTGCTTACGCTATCTGTCTCAAAGTAGCAGAATGATGCTTTGATATCGACAAGGAACACAGATTATGGGAATCCACCATCGTCAAACAACAAGGTTACAAATCAACCTAGTAGTTCGGCGACGACTTCTCCAGAAGTTGTTACACCCATTATTCCTGAATTAACTATGAAGCCACCAAAGGGATTCGTACATAAGTCGAAATTTAATCCTCGTGCTCAAGCTGCACATAATTATAACATAGTGGAGGATCTGGCTCAATCGCCATCCGCTATGTCAATGCTAGGAGTATTGCAAAATTGCCCCTCCCAAAAGCAGGCTTTATTATTAGCAATAGGTGGGATTGATCCAGTGGATTCCAACCTTGTGGCCTTTGACCATAAAGGATACGCACCTCAGTTACTGGCTCAACTCGCTCTCCTTATATAGGTAAAAACCCTCAATAAAACTGTTCATCAAACGATCATTGATGAGGGGGCATCCACCTATATTATGTCAATGAGTTGCTGGAAAACTCTAGGTTCACCACCCTTGTCGAGATCATCAATAACATTAAAGGCATTCGATGGAAGAACATACATGCCGTATGGGATTTTAAGTAACTTTCAAGTTGAATTGGGGGGCAAGACAATAGAAATTGAAGTTGAGGTCATTGATGGAAACCTTGACTACAATATCTTACTGGGAAGGCCCTGGATCTATGCTAGGGTTGCCATTGTGTCTACATATTTTAGAAAGATTGCATTTCCCTTCCAAGGTGGAATTACAATCGTTGACCAACAAACCTTTTTCCCCAACAGTTCACAAGCTACTGGAAGCATTCCACTGATCCATGGAAGTTCTCAATCACTTCAAAATGTCGGAGTAGGTCTCCTAAAATACCCTTCTTTAATGGGTACTTTTGCCCTCCCACCTCCAACAGGACATGTGGAAGTGGCCACAGTGGAAACCTGTCATACGATATCTTCTACATCCTCAAAGATTAAGAAGAACTCTGACCATTTTGATAGTGTGGATCGCCGCGAGATGTTGACCCCAATCCCCATAAAATCTTTGTAGCAATCAATTTTCTGGGCTTGGGCGGCGAACCCAAAACAACACTCAACAAGTTTTTGGATAGATAGGTCTCTAGAGTATGGTACTCCTTCCAATCCTTGGTCTCGTATGCATGCTAAAGATCAAGGAATCATCCAGTCGATGATGATAGGAGAGATGCCGTGGGAAGATTACCACCATCATTCCCACCTTCAAGATAACAATGAGGATTATTCAAGCGACCTTAATCATCCTTCAGTTTTTGATTTTATATCAAATACCGTAAATACAATGGATTCTGAGCGAAACCTATCCAATATTGAAGAAACTATCGCCATTAATATCTCGACCAAACCCAATGTTGTAGAGAATATTCATGTTGGCAAATCATGTTCTTCATTAGAACTGGAGATTTACTGTTCTCTCTTTCACGAATTCAGATATGTCTTTGCATGGTCATATGAAGAAATGCTAGGAATAGACTCGAGAATTGTTGAACATGAGATCAAGATGTATTGAGATGTCAAATCAGTACAACAACGACTTCGAGCTGTTCACCCAAAGAAAGCCACTGCCATTAAGGCAGAAGTTGAAATTTTTTTGCATGCTGGTTTCATTTACCCTGTTCCTCTAACTGATTGGGTGTCAAATATTGTTCCTATGATGAAAAAGCAAGGGAAAATTAGAGTGTGCGTCGATTATAGGGATGTAAATCAAGAATGTCCAAAGGACAACTACCCTACACCCTTCATTGACCAGATAATCGATGAATGTGCCAGATGCGAAATCTTTTCATTTACGGATGGATTTTCCAGATACAATAAAATCAATATCCACCCACAGGACCAGTCGAAGACTGCATTTATATGTCCATGGGGCACATTCGCATATCGTAAATTACCCTTCGGTTTAAAGAACGCAGGGGCAAATTTTTAGAGGGCAATGAACTACGCCTTCCATGACATCAAACACATCGTTCAACCATATCTCAATGATCTACTGACTGATTCGCGAAAGCAGACTGATCATCCGCAGCATTTGAGAGCCATATTTCTACATTGCCGACACTGTAATATATGACTCAATCTGCACAATTATGTATTTTGTGTTGGTTCTAGTCGGTTACTTGGCTTCGTAGTTTCTAAGGACAGAATTCAACTCGACCCATTTAAGGTTCAAGCAATCCTTGACATGCCTCCACCTTCAAATTTTCTTCAGATTCAAAAACTCCAAGGGAAAGCTAACTTTCTGAGGAGGTTCATTCCACATTACGTCGATCTCGCTAAAGGTTATAGGCGTCTTTTGAAAAAATAAGTACCCTTCAACTGGGATCAGGTTGCGCAAGCTTCGTTTGATGCTTTAAAAGGTTCCCTGATAAAAGTGTCATTATTGTATGCTCCTGACTATAAAAAAGACTTTAACTTGTATCTCGCCGCCGTAGATACAACCATCACCATGGTTTTAGTGCAAGAAAATAATGGAATAAGACATCATATATATTATTAAGTCGCAACCTTAATGATATAGAAAGCAAGTACTCTTATGTTGAAAAGTTGGCTTTAGCAGCTGTTCAAGCAGTATAGAGATTTCGAAACTATATTCTCTTTCACAAAACAACCATTGTGTTGGATTGCAACCCCATGACCTACATTCTGTCACGTCAATTACTTGGGGGAAAATATTCCAAATGGATAGCCATTTTGCAAGAGTTCGATCTGGAATTCACCAAATCCAAATCAAAGAAATCTCTCATATTTGTAGAGTTACTTTGTGACCTCCCATCGTCGTCCAAAAATTTAACGTCTAAAGTAACAATCATGGATGAGACTTTGTTTCTGATATCATCAAGTGATCCGTGGTCTGGAGATATACTGATCTATCTCCAAACCCAAACTTTTAGGCCAAACACCTCATGCTTTGAACAACGACGTATTCGATACCAAGCCAAATATTACCTGATCGTTGGTGATACACTTTACCATCGTGGTGTCGATACAGTTCTGCGAAGGTGCCTCACGCATGAGGAGGCCGAAAAGGTCTTGAATGACTATCATTCAGGTGCGTGTGGGGGGTATCTATCTGGTTACGCTACTGCGCAAAAGATCTTACGAACTAATTACTTCTGGCCCACTATATTCAAAGATTTCATACTTGCAGTCAGAAGTTTCCATGCTTGTTAGATTTTTGATCACAAAACCAGATTACCACCTGCACCACTGCATCCAGTATTTGTTGTTGGGCCATTCACTAAATGGGGCATAAATTTCATGACATGTAACCCCACCTCGGCTGGGGGGCATGGGTATATTATAGTCACTATCGACTATTTTACAAAATGGCCCAAGGCGATGCCTACATTAAACAACAATGACAAAATGACTGCTCTTTTATTTTTTAATCATGTAGTCTCTAGATTTGGTGTTCCATAGGCTATAGTCACAAATCATGGATCACATTTTCGTAATCACATGATGGTTGAATTGACTGCCAAATTAGGACTATCCCATGATAGTTCTACTCCATATTATCCGCAGGCTAATGGACAGGTTGAGGCAATCAACAAAGTCTTTAAGCGCATGCTGCAGAGAATGATTGGAGTCCACAAACGAAATTGGAATTTAATCCTGTACTCAGCTCTGTGGGCATATAGGAATTCGGTAAGAAATGCAACTAGATTTATGCCCTTTCAGTTGGTTTATGGTCTAGAAGCTATCTTACCAATTCAGTGCGAAATTTCATCCCTCAAGCTCGCAATTGATCTGCTCCCCAAAACTTCAGAAGAAGAGGCTCATTTCTTGGAACTAATCCACCTGGATGAAACCCTTCGTGACACCGCGCTGGCTAATGAAGCACATAAGGAATGTGTCAAGGCGCAATTTGACAAAAATGTCAAGCCTCATGTCTTCTCAGAAGGCGACCTGGTCTTACTCTATGATCAGGACTCCGACAATTTGGGAGTAGGTAAGTTTGAACCATTATGGATGGGCCCCTACATTGTTAAGCAGATATTGACAAAAGGAGCCTACGAGCTAGTCGATTATGATGGGACTCCACTGTCACAGTCTCGAAACGGGTTGTACCTCAAACGTTACTATGCATGATCAAGTGTAGAACGCTCTTTGTATATATGCTTTTGTTACATTTTTTGTTTTCTTTTAGAGTTGACATTTTGGTTAGGTAATCCACTTTGCATTTGTTGTAGATGTCGGACTTTTTGGAACCATTTGTTGGGTATGCTGATGGAGCTAGTCATAGTACGCAAAACCTGTCTTCTGCAGCTTGGGCCATTTTCACTCCAAGTGGCGAGTTAGTAATTTTCAGAGGAATATGTATTGGCCAATGAATGAATGAAATCGCTGAGTATAGTGTGTTGATTAAGCTTCTCTCTGATGCCATTTCGCATGACATTTGCTGACTTACTGTCAGGCTAGATTTGCAACTCGCCATCCTACAACTTACTGGCGTTTATTTCGTTCGGAACCCAACTATTTATCATATGTTCCTAAGAGTTAGGATTTTGGAAAGACAGTTTGATTCCATTCAATATCAACACATTTCCAGAAACTTAAACACATTAACCGATTCATTAGAAAATTATGTGTTAGATAGACATTTACAACATCTGTAAAGAAAAGGAATTTCACATTAACATTTACATCAGGATTGCATAACTTAACCGAAATACAACTCTGAAAATAAAAAATATATAACTGTTTATAGTTTTTACAAAATGTTTTGTGTCCAAGACAAAATCGGTCATATGATCAAGAAACTCAAAAAAAAAAAAGAGTGTAGAAAAGCATCCTAAACTAATGGTGATGGTGATAACATGTCACTGCCTATGCGATCATGCGCAAAGAATAGTCCACCAGATCTCCTGAAATCAACTGGTGTAATTTGAGGGGGAAAACCACTCCAAAGCTCCAAAATCCCAAATTTGAAATAGAATGATGAAAATGAGAGGTAAAACTACTTGTATGTTTACTGTTCACGTAATTCAAGTAAAATGGAAGTTTTAATTCATTTTTTCATATGTATGTATTTCTAATAAGTTTGATGGAGTAATTGAGCAGGTCGAATGATCGACGAAAGAATATGATATGTGCTAAACTGTGAATTAAACATTTTGACCACAAAATGAGCAATGTTATCGCATGGTTCAAGCTCATTAAAAAATAAACCTACCTCTGAGCATATGTTACTGCAAGGTTCAAGCTCGTTAAAAAATAAACCTGCCTTCAATTAAACGACCTTTGTGATTGCCATGCTATCAGCCTTTTGAGCCTTGGTTGTGTTCTGCCATCACCTCCATCCTTTGGGCCGATCAAACACTTCCACTTGATTGTTTACCCTTTTGAGGAACAGCTGCGACAAGTGGTCCTGTTAGCCAACCTCTTCACATCACCCTGTTTTGAGAAGTTCCAAGCTTATCTGGAACCAGTTGCTACCCTAAACGCCACTCGTTCCTAAAAAATGAGCCTCCTTTAAACTATTTTCAGACTCGTCAAATATGAAAAGATCTTCGAGCTATTGGCTTTTCCAGCTCGTTAAAGTAATTGAAATGCCATCCCTTCTGTATATTTTAATCTTTTTCGGACCTGAGGGATTATCTCATGAAAAATTTCAAGTGCTTGTCTTTGTTGGCTCGCTAAAGTGATAAAAAATTCATCTCTTTTGTATTATTTTATCCTTTTTCGGACCTAAGGGATTATGCTATGAAAAATAATTGCTAGAGTTTCCTTTTCATACTCTCTAAACATGAAAAAGACCGAGTTGTCTTTGTCGTTAAAATCATTAAAACAATAGCGACGAACTTGTCCACCCAGGCAAGAATGAGTTTCACTATTGCTAGACTCGCTAAAATGTAGCGACAGGTTTGCCCGAAGGGAAAATTATAGAACAAGCATATGTTATCCTCCTCAAGCTTTACAAAAATAAAGAGGTACCGGTTAGCAATGACTGGGGAAAAAGGGAAGAAAACTCGAAGAAATTTATGGTAGTAGGTCCCTCTTGAATATGACACTTTCATTCCATCACCATGCTTGAGTCGGGTTGGGTTATTCCATTCACCGGTCATTTCACCATTGGTCCTCCACACCATCCATCATTTGGGGTTAACACTACCAATCCATCTTAGTTTCGCCAATATGTTCAAGAGAAGTCATTCAGTTGAGAAACCACCATCCAATTAATGCCTCATCCACTGCAATACCTTCACCCTCCATTTTTCATGACCACCATTCCTGAATCGACAGATCGTTTTCACCTCCAAAAATCATTTGCTTCATTTCGTGTCGTAGATGTGGGATACATTAAGGCCCTCCTATGACAGGTCACTTCTTGTCGACATCAGCTCATTATCCAATAAGTTGACTTAGAAACAACCCTTTCAGTACTTCGAAGCTTGCATGTCTCAATGGTAAGTTTCTCACTTCCGGCGACAAGTTGACATCACTGGCCTTCGACCGAAAGATTTTGTGTGGTGTTCGATATTGGATCATATATTCACACCACGTGAACTGTACTGTAGTACCTTGAGGGTCATTATCATTATCGGTGATTCCTCTCGCGTCTGTTAACAACTTACATTATTGGCTGGTAATCAGGCGATGTATTTCCATGTTCGACTCCAGAACATCTCTTCACATGGATCGACTTGTACTTCGAGCAAAGATTGAACGAGATTGAAGACCCCAGATCTAGTTTCATCCATCTGGGTTGCGATATATTCAGGAATATAAAGACATCAAATGTACACAGAAGCTGCACAGATGGTCATCCAAGCTAGGGGTAATGACTCTACATATAAAGAATCACCTGTCTGCAACTGCAGACAATTATCTGTTCTATGTACATGAGAATGAATTTATAAAGATGAGCATGGGAATGCCTACCTCATCTAGATCATGAAAATAATATGATGATGATGTATTGTATTGTACCTTATACAAGTCACCTTCCAATTTGAATACCTCGGATCCTTGTGATAAAGCATTTCACCCGACATCAAAGATTTACGACTTCATGCTTTAGGGGGCAACTGTTATAGACATATTTCGGCACTGCAACCCCAATCTTATATGTTGATAAAATAAGGGCTCTTTAACCCCTAAAAGTGTTGTTTCATACCCTAAAGGATCATGGTCAACTGATTACATCATTCCCCAGAAGTTCCACCTGAAAAACCACCAAAAACTGGCCAAAACAGGACCATATTGACTGCTCCACTGTCAGGGTGTGATGCATACTGATTGCTACACTAGCCAGGTGTGATGCATACTGATGAGGCCTTCTGTAGGGTGCGATGAGTGAGGATGGAAAAATGTCCAAGACAGTTTGCTAAGTGGATGCTCATGGAATCTTCTAGAAACTTCTCTTATGACACTTGCCTCTCTGAATTCGCCCAGGGATGAGAAAGAGATCCAAGAAATCTCCAAGTGGAACCAAGAACAACAAGTGGAATGAAACTAATAAAAAACCCATAGATGACTCACATCCTTGCACACATTTATAAATGGATCCCTCATCTGAGAGATCTAGAGGCTGGAATTTTGTAATTTGCAAGGAAGTGCTGATAGTTTGTCTTTGAGAAGGAGCATTGTATTGTTGGGTGATCTTGCTTTTCATGAGGTGAAGAGGGCTTTGATGCTGGGAGGATGATGCTAGATCATACAATTGGATTGTAGTTCTCCCTTTTATTTAATAAATTTCTTTGAGTTTTCCTCCATACAATCGTGTATTTGTGAATGCCATTGTATGCTCAATATATTTCTAATTTTGCATTGTTTATGATATAATAGATCGAGATGCTTTGATGGTGTTTTGTTACTTTGTTTCTACAGATATTCTCTAAGCAGGACGAGTAGGAGATGAGTTGCAAGCTCTATCAAGGGGGAGAGAAATCAAGCAAGGAGTCAAGCGGAAGATCCAGGTTAGTTCCTTTGCTTCTCTCTTATCTAGTACATAGAGGAAATCACAAATTGCTTTGATTGTTTGTTTCTAGGATAGCTGCCAATCTTGGTGGGACTAGAAGATCGAAAAGACACTAGTTTTCTTGGAAAAACACTTGAAAACCCTCTACTGTTACACGCCCTTTTAATAAAAACAGAGAAGCATCATAGCTTGGCCTAAGGCTGTAATTTTACTCGGCAGATATTGCCTGAAGGCAATGCCACTTTTATCATCCAAGAGAAAATAGAACAAAACATGGAAGTGAAATGTTGTATCGTTAGAAAACTGAGGTGTAGCCTTGAACGATATCCAGTCTAGAAACGACGGTAACACCTCTTACCTATGGTAGACAGAAACTTGGGTGAATTTGTGGGGTTCAAAATACAGTGAAGCTAATTGTTTAACTGCCTATGCTTTTGTTGTTTCTATCGCAATATTGTGGTGTTAACCTTAAACAATGTTTGGATTTGAAGAAAATACCTGATATACGGAAGTTGGGATGCGGTCCTTGTTTTCCGAGGAAGCCCTACTAAGAGAAAAAAAATGAGAAGGGAAAAACTTAAGAAGGGTCAAACCTCTTAGCGAAAATACAACAAAGAAATTAACCCCTTCATTGACAATATCCTAATTGCACAAACAAAGTATCTGTCGAAGGAAAACACTCTGGAACTTTGGTTGGAGAACCTGCAAGTAGGAATCAAACCACCAAGACACTTGCTAAGGAGAATCGATGAGTAAAACTATCTGACTATAGACGTTGTTACCCGACATGTGTGTGAAAGTGAGGATTTACCTGAAATATGATTTGGGTGCTTTTCACTCAAAAAGGATCAAGTGTCTCTCCATAACACAGGGAGATCATCTGCAAAAACAAGGTGAGAAACTTGTAAATAAATAAACCTTTCTTAAGATGTCATACAATGCTTAAATGATGACTAAGAGTCTTATCAGTGAATTACCTGTGGAGGGAAGTCGTTCCTACAAATTGAAACCTTCTTCTGCCATGAGAGTTGTAGAGAAACCTAACTCTAGAGCCAACGATAGAATGAGACACTTCGCTAGTATCGAGAATGAGAAGTAGGTACTCAACCACTTCCACTACTCATGACCCTCGGATCCAGGCTGAACAATCGCATGATGAGTAGGAGTCCAAGTGTCCTAGTTTGGAGAAATTTCCAGAATAATGTGTAATAGTTTTTAGTAAGGGTTAATGAAATTATGTGAGAAAATATGAATGGTTCAATATCTTAGTGACGTGGATCCAAATAAACATTAATGTCATCTCCTCTAGCACACAAAGGATTAATTAAGACTGGAGCCATGTGAAGAATCAACATCAACCCGATACCTTGGAGTTTAATTAACATAGATTACCCTATGGTGGGGAATTAATTACCTTAGGTACCCATCCAAAATGAACCTTGTAATTTATGCATGAAATAATATTAATGTAATCAAAACTTGAGTTTAAAAGAATTAAGGTTTTTCATGTGTGACCAGTCAAGTGTAAATACATGATAAATAAAGGTCAGTATTATATCTAAGTTAAAAAAAGGGATGCACTTAGTACATGTTCAGTTCATATGCAAGACCATGTGAAACCAAAACTTTATACATGTTAAATAGTAATTTATTTTTCATTCTTTTGAGGTTAGTAAACATTACAAGTGGTATAAGAGCTCTCAGGTTACTACATTGAGGCCTCGATGGATTTTTGTCAAATAACAAAAGTGATTATGGTGCACAGAGAGGAAGCTGGTTCAATATGAGACGGGGAACATGGATTATTCTACTAGGAGGGGAAACCGGAAGATTTGTATCAACACCTGTACCAAAACATAACCCATAAATGTGGGTACAACTGGGTGAGGAAAACCAAAACATGAATGCCATGCTATTAGAAACAGTCCAGCAATTACAAGTAGAGACATTAGGGGAGTTTTTAGGTCTAAAATGGGCCTCCTAAGAAAAATGTACAACCAAGATAAAATTTATAAGAACCAATAGGATTCAAGATGATGATTTCAACTATGGGGGATGATTCACCATTTATGGAGTAAAAAATTAAAAAGGTTAAAAAATAATAAAATAATAAAACTATTTTTTTCAACTCGTATTTTCAATTTATCTCCCTAAGGTTTTACTCAAATTTCAAGTGGGAGTACTCGTTGGATGAAAATTTTAATTCCTCATCCAAGGAGTACCCATATTCGTACTTTTGATGGACCTTGCTACACGAAAAATGAGAAATACATGAAAAAACGTGATTACAATCACATTTTTCATGTATTTTTCATTTTTCGTGTAACAGGGTCCATCAAAAGTATGGAACATGGGTACTCCAAAGACGAGGAATCAAATTATTCATCCAACGAGTGTTGCCACTCAAAATTTGAGTAAGCCCATAGGGAGATAAGTTGAAAATACGAGTTGAAAAAAATAATTTTTTGTTTTTTTCCCTCTAAAATTTGATGATGTAGTCTAATCTTATTTTATTTTTTCAACTATTATTTTCTAATTTTCTTAGAAGGCCCAATTTAGACATCAAAATTCCCCTAATGTGATGAAATTAAGGGCTAATAATGAAAGGTTACGGCTAGAGCATGAAAAGTTTATGAAAAGCCTTTGAAATAGGAAAAATCAAAGAAATCCGAACCCCAGTCAAGATGAAGGAAATAGAGTGGAGTCTCACAGACAACAAGAAGATCATCTAGAGTCCGAGGGAGGTTAAGCTGGAAACGAGGAAGAGTATGATAATTTATTTGGTGGAAAGGGAACTAAAAGACAGAAAAATGAATTTCAAGGGGAGTTAGAAAAGATCAAGCCCCCAACTTATGATGGAGAAGCTGAGGAAGCGACATAATAATTATGGGAGTTTTGAGGTATAAAATGGGCCTCCTAAGCAAAATTATAAAATAATAGTGGAAATAATAAAATAAGATTATATGACATCATCAAATTCTAGAGGGAAAAAAGAAAAAACTATTTTTTCAACTTATCTCCCTATGGGTTTACTCAAATTTCGAGCGGAAACACTTGTTGGATGGACCCTACTATAAGAAAAATGAGAAATAGATGAAAAATGTGGTTGCAATCACATTGTTTCATGTATTTCCCATTTTTTGTCTCACAGAGTCCATAAAAATTATGCCACATGGGTACTCCTTGGATAAGGAATTAAATTTTGCATCCAATGAGTACTCTTGCTCAAAATTTGAGTAAAACCTTAGGGAGATATGTTGAAAATAAGTGCTGAAAAAGTAATTTTATTATTTTATGTTTTTAAAATATTTTTATTTTTTTACTCCAAAAATGGTGAATCATCCCCCATGGTTGACATCATCATCTTGAATTCTATTGGTTCTTATAAAGTTTATTTTGGTTGTACATTTTTCTTAGGAAGCCCATTTTAGATATCAAAATTCCCTTAATTCCTAGTTAATCAACATGAATACATATTTTCAAATATATGAATATGATGATAATTTGAAAGCAAGGCTGACAATATACCAGCTACAAGGCAAAGCCACCTTATGGTGGGAAGAAATTAAAACGGTTCAAGGGGTCGATGAGCATGAGATTACTTGGGAGCAATTTAAGAAACATTTCAAGGACAAATATTTGACTAAGCGATTTTATGATGAGAAGGAAAAAGAGTTTCATGATTTGAAACTGAGCCAACAATCTATGAATGAGTTCATAACCAAGTTTACTTCCTTGTTCAGATATGTTCCTTATATCTATGAAGAAAAGGCTAAGGTACAACATTTTATCAGTAGTTTACTTGCTTTTATGAAAGAAAGGTAGGAATTTGATAACCCCATAAAATTGAACGAGGTGATTTGAAAGGCTCAAATCTGCTACCATCAAATGAGGTAGAAAGGCAAAGGTACCAAAAGTTGGATAAGTAAGAAAGGGCAGAAAAAAATTCCAACCAACAAGAATGAAAGAACTGTTAGTACAAGGAACCCGAGTAGGAAAGTGTTGAATGGGTCTTCAAGCAGAAATCAATAGAAATTTAGACCATGTAATGAAGTGAAGAAGAATGAAGCATCTAACAAACCAGAACCTAGTCAAACTTAGAAGCCTCCCTTGTAGTGTTGGGGTTGTGGGGAACCTCACTACAATAAAAATTACCCCCACCGTGTAATAGTTGAACCAACCACAAATATACAAGAGGCTTCCACTGTTGGTGACATGGAAAGGAACATACCGAGGATTAATGCAGCCTTAGAAGATCACTAGGCAGAGTATTAACCAACAACGGTGGAACTCAAAGGTATAATATTTAACTATCTTGTTTCCATTTTGATAGATCTTGACGCAAGCCTAAGCTATGTCAGCCCAAAAATAGTTGATTTATGCCATTTGAAAAGTATAAAATTAAGGAGTCCTTGGCTAGTTCAGTTAGCCACAGGAGCTAAAAGGAGAGTCACTGCAAAGTAGAGGATTGCATAATTAATTTGGCTAGGTAGCAGGTTAAGACAAATTTAAATATGCTACCATTAGGTTCCTATGACGTGCTGATAGGCATGGATTGGCTGGAACAACACTGGACCTTAGTAAATTGTAAAGATAAGACAATTAATTTCTTGTCGGATGATGGTATCAGAACATAAATCCAAGGTGTTAGAAGGGAAGTCAAATTACTTCCCATTACAACCCATCAATTAGGAAAATGCATTCATAAGGGTTGTCAAATTTATGCTGTCCAGGTGGGTTACACTAACTATAAAGATAATATATCTACCTTTGGACAAGATACCTGTCTTTCAAGAGTTTAAAGATGTCTTCCTGGAGGAAATATAGGGTTTCCACCCAAGAGAAACATTGATTTTACCATAGAATTGGTTCCCGGAGCCACTCCAATCTCTAAAGTTCCTTACAGGATGAGTGTTCCTAAGTTGACGAAATTAAAAATGCAGCTCCAAGAGCTATTGGATAAGGGTTATATTCGCCCCAACATGTCCCCTTGGGGAGACCCAATTTTATTTGTAAGGAAAAATTATGGTACCTTGCATCTATGTATAGATTAGAGACAACTAAATAAGTTAACGATAAAAATAAGTACCCCTTACCTTGAATTAATGATCTATTTGATCAAGTAAAGGGTGCTGTTGTGTTTTCAAAAATTCATTTACGATTTGGATATCACTAGATGCAGATTAAAGATGAAGACATACATAAAACAACATTTAGGATATGTTATGGTCATTATGAGTTCGCCATTCTACCATTCGGACTCACCAACGCTCCGACAACATTCATGAGTATGATGAACAAGATTTTTCACCCTTTCCTAGATAAGTTTGTTCTTATTTTATTGATGATATTCTGGTATATTCTAGGAGTGTAGAGGAACATAAGGAGCATCTCATCTAGTATTGCAGACTTTAAGAGAAAACCAACTCTATGCTAAATTTAGCAAATGTGATTTTTTTCAAGGATCAAATTCAGTATCTAGGACACATTATCTCCTCAAAAGGCATAGTTGTGGACCTTGAGAAAATCAAGATCATCATGGATTGGCATGTCCCAACAAGTGTGGTAGATATACGCTCCTTTATGGGTCTAGCTAGATATTACCGATGATTTATAAAGGGGTTTTCTAAAGTCACTTACCCAATCACCTCCTTGCAGAAAAAAGGGAAAAGTTTCAGGTGGTCAAAGGATTGCCAAGGGAGTTTTGAAAAATTGAAACATTTTCTTACCACCACACCCGTGTTGAAAATTGCAGATCCGGAAAAAGACTTATAGTTTGTACGAATGATTTCCAAGAGGGTTTAGGTAGAGTATTAATGCAAGAAGATAAGGTGATTGCTTACGAATCTTGTAAGCTAAAAGAACATGAGAAGATGTATTCTACTTATTATTTGGAGCTAATAACTGCAGTTCACGACTTGAAAGTGTGAAATGTTATTTGTTGGGAAAAAAATTCCTGTTGATGATAGATAACAACAATTTTAATAGGTGGACTGCATTTTTAAGTGAGTTTGACTTTGAAATCAAAAATGTGAAGGGGAAGGAAAACAGTGTAGTAGACACATTAAGTAGAAGATTTCATTATATTTATGATATTTCATATAGTCGGGTGGAGTTTATTTTTTTTGATCAAATTAAGGAAGCTTCCCTGAAAGACCCAGAATATGAATACATTTGGCAACAAGCTAAACTTGCACAAAATTCAGGAAAACAAAAGGAGTATGGTATTAATCACGAAAAATTTCTGATGTTTAGAGGAAGGACGTATGTTCCTAACCAACTATCAATAAAACAATTTATATTGGATGAATTACACATAAGTCCTTATACCGCTCACTTAGGTTATCAAAAACTATTTTATGCAATTAAAAGAGATTATTATTGGCCTGGTATGAGGAAAGATATTGCAGAATATTTGGCTAAATGTTTAGAATGTCAGTAGGTTAAAGCTGAGCCTCAACATCTTGTTGGTTTGTTGCATCCTTTACCCATTCCTAAATGGAAGTGGGACACAATTACCTTGGAATTTATAACCGGGTTACCCCGATAAAAAAGACAAAATGACTTTATCATGGTAGTAGTAGATAAATTTATCAAAGCAACTCATTTCATACCTGTTAAGTCCACATTCCAAACATCTCAAGTAGTAGATATATTTAGGAAATAAATATTCAGGCTGCATGGAATGCCTAGAGTTTTACCATGAATCGCTAAAAATGAGTCCTTTTGAGGTACTTTATGGAAAGAAATGTAGAATACCTGCGAATGGTAATAACCCTTAGAATAAAATGATATTAGGACCTGATATGTTAGAGTAAATGGAAAGAGGAGTGAAAAAAGTTTGACAAAGTCTGAAAGATGCTCAAGATAGAAAAAAGGCTTATGCTGATAAGAAAAGAACCTACCGAGAATTCGAGGGGATGATCATGTTTGTATGCGAGTTAAGCCAAAAATAAGTACTCTTAGATGGGGAAAGTGTGCCAAGCTAGCGCTCGAGTTCTGTGGGCTTTTTCAGATCTTGGAAAGGGTAGGATCAGTGGTGAGCTCCAGTATTGCAGCAATAATGCTACAACTCTTGGGGCTTCCTTCTTTACTTTTATCAACCCGATAGTTTTTAACAAACTTGGAAGCGACAGTGCTGTATGCACAAGTACTAGCTCTTATTACAGACTGTCACTTGATCAGCTGGCACAAGTTCGCTAGGAGCTTAAGCATACTTCTATGAGTTCTCAGAAGAAGCTTTTATTGTGATGGAAGAAAGCTAACTCTACAGAGGCTATCCTACTTGCAGAAAGAGAAGGAAAACTAAAATGAAACGCATACCCTAGCAAACCCTAGTTTACCCACTAACCCTATTTTTGCAAGAAAAGAGATGGAAAATAATGAAGTGAGTGCCATTGAATACAGAAAAAGAAAATTGCATTTATTCAAGCTACTTCTCAAGAGAAATGAGAAGAAATAATCTTTTTATACTTTTGAGTATTTTTATGTGGAATTATTATGCTTGTGATTTGACTGGTTGTGACTATGCAGAGGGTTGGTGGCAAAGGAAGATGGAGTTGGCTTTTTCAGAAGGCGAGGAAGGTGTGGAGAGGTACTAAGAAGCCCCTAGTACCCTTCTGAAGACTTCCATTACGATCAGAATTCGAAAAATCACTCACAGAAAATTCTATAGGAGGCTGCAGGGGATCTATAGGAGATTCTACAGGAGGATCTACAGGAGGAGGCCGAAAGTGGTTTTTGGGAGGTTTGAAGGTGGAAAAATGATGGGAAAGGGGAAATGAAGGCTGGATGAAGGTGTTGAAGGGTCTATAACTTGTCAAGGAAGATCAAGGATGAAGGAGATGGTTGGATTTGTTCAAATGGCAAGAAGACAACTTTATGGAAAAACAACGCAGAAATTAGGGCAGATTGGCGAAATGTGGTGAATGAGATGGGGGATCTATGAGAAGTGAGCTGGTGCTGGTTGTTTTATGGAGGAATGATGAGCTGGGATTTGCTACAAGAGATCTGCACATTTACTTCTCAAAACTGGCCAAAGCAAGAACTAAAAAACAAAGTTTTGTCTAGCTTAACTTAATTTCTGACCTAAAACCAGAAAATACTGAAAAATACCTCATGAACAGAAAATCATGCGAGAGAAATATGGTAAAAGGACATGGAATGGTCTAAGCAATTCAATCAGAACCAATATCAACTCTTCCAAATCAAAGTATCACACTAGTAGTTGCATGAAAGAGCAAAAACTGTGTTTTTGGTGGCAACAGTAGTGCCTTGACCTCAAATCATCGTCCCAAGAAGGGAGAAAGGAGATCAAGACCTGCTGTTAGCCTTTTTGGATCTTTTTCTGTCATTGCAGCAACTTACTTAAGCAACTTGAACAAAAACAACTATTCTAACCATCAAAAGCAACCTAATCTAATGAAGTAAAATGAGTATGCAACAAAAATTAACTCATGAATGGAAACAAAAACATATAAGTACACAAAGGAAGTTCTGGGAAACTTGGGTTGGGCCCTAACCCAAGAGCTTCAGCCCTTTGAAAAAGATCAGTGCTGGCTCAAAACTTGGTTCATCTTCATTATCAAAAATAGCAGTTACATCACATAAGAACTGTTCTAAAAAAGAGCTCAAAAATGAGCTGAGTACAATGCTGCACAATAGTGCGAAAATATACTAAGAACTGGCTAACCTACTGAGGCTCGAAGCCTTCTTATTTATACAAATGGGGACTCCCAATAGTCCTCCTAAAACTAAGGAACTCGGCTTCCTAGAACTGAAGATAACAACAGTCCCACTTGACTTGCTCGGCTGCCCCTTGGAATCATCAATGTGGGCCTTTGTACTCCGAGCTACTGATGGAGGATTCAAGGAAAGGGGTCATTAATGAAGGAGACACCCATCCTACAAGTCCTCTTCCCTGTTTTCCTCGAGGTTGGCTTCCATTTCTCATAAATTCCTTGTCTTTGTCCAAAATTGTCCAAAAAATATGCAATAAACATTCATCAAACTACATGGAAAAGTACCTAACCCAATTCACTCTATTGACATAAATATATTCAAAAACATGCACAAAACTACTGAGAATGGTGGATTAAATCGAAATAATAGACAGAAAGAGCCCATACAATTACCCATTTCTGGGGCTCATCATCACCCCCCTGCTAAATGGGTTGCTCATCCTCTGAGAAACTAATCTAGCTCTTCATCTTTAATAGCTCTGACAGATTCCGAAAAATCCCAAGCCTCTGATGTGATGTCTTCCTCTCTATCATGGAAACCTAGTTTCCTGTCCACTTCCTCCCATTGTTTCTGTTCTTCCTCCTTCTTAACTCCTTCCAACAATCCTAACAACAGTGGAGGACTAAATTTAAGACCAATCCAGTTGGCTTTCAAGTTTTGCATTGAGTGTTTATATAGGGGCACTCTCCTCATGGCCTCCCTCATTCTATTTTGGGAGTGATACTCCCTGATCCTTAAGCTATGTGGCAATGTATTCCACCTTCTCATGCAGGCATGAAGGCAGTCATCGCCAAACAATCTCTCCATATCTTCAAAATGAGAATAGCCTGTGCTTGCTTGTCAACATAATCAAGGAGAACTTGAGGATTGGCTGCAAGGTGTTGGTGGGCATAGATGAGAGCCAAGTGTTCTGCTGGTTCTACCCTTATCATCAGAGCCTCACTTAGCTCTTTTGCCATTATTTTCTGAATTTCCACTGCCCTCTTTTCTTCATGGATCATCCAAGAAGCCATAGCCATTAGCTGTAAGTCTCCCAATGCAACGTTTGGATCCCATAAATTCATGTCAAGAAGTGCCATGTTGTGTAGGTAAAATTTTGCTAGCTTTGCTTTATCCTCGGCTTAACTATGATAACATAAATGCATAAATTGACCATAATCTTGAAATGGGATTGTGCCCCTCTGGGCCAATGTCTTAATATGGAATTGTTGCCATTGATCTTTGAGATATAGTGCATAGGATTTAGCTGGTTGTCTACACTGCAATGCCTCCATTGCCCAGCTGGCCATGCAAGCTAATTGGGCTTCCTTCTTGCAGCTGCCTTTTCAAAATCAACACTTCAGTTACTACCTGAGATTCTCCTTCTTGCTGCTGTTTCATCAGTGTATCACTATCTGTCTGTGGTTCTTCTTCTTCTTCTTGTTTCTCTGCTGCCTCACTATCTGCTTGGGGTCCCTCTTTTTGTTGCTATCTTTCCAAGATTGGAAACTTACTTCCTCCTTGAGGTTCCCTTTCTTTTAGCTGCTTTTTCAACAATTCATTTTCTTCCTATAGTTGAGCTCTTCTGATGCTCTCTGTGTGCCTTACCAGGCTCAACTCTCTGCTCATCTCTCTCAACTTGTTTTCCATGTGCCCTATATCTTTGACTCCTTTAGATTTTGCAAGCTGCATCCAGGTGTGGGTCCTGACTCTTTGCTTTTCTAGTTCGAAGAAAAGAGGCACTGCGAATTTTTGTGGGATGATCTTTCCACCCTCCAGAAGATTGTAATAGGAGCCTAAGTTAGGCTGAGGTCTAGGCTATGGTATTTCTTTTGCCTTACCTTCCTCTTGGGACTACTCCTCTACCTTCCTTTCCAGTTTTTCAGTTTCTTTGAGCTTGGATAGTGTCTGCTGTAGAGAGGTTTGTGCCTCTTGTCGGACTGCTTTAGAGTCCATCAATTTGATCCTTTCCTTCCAGGTGGAGGTCTTAGGACTCCCTCTCTCGTAGGTGATGGATATTTTGGAGGGATATTCCTCCTTTTTCACAGTAGGTGCATCCTCAATGATAATGGGTTCTTTTGATGGTGGTTGGGGCTTGCCCACCTTGATTCTAGTGGTCCTTCGGGCTTTGAAATACATCAATGTCTATGCTTTTATTTTCCCTTTTTTCTTAGCTGAAGTGCTCAATGTAGCAAGAACAACTGTTGCTTCCCTTGCTAGAGTCTCAGGGGCCACTTCTTCCTGCTATTTTTCTTCTTCACCCTCTGCAGTTTTGCCTGTGTCTTCTGTTTCTATTTTAATTTCTGTTGTCTCAGGTGGTGTTTTCTCCTTTTCTTGCTAAGTTTCTGCCTTTCCGGTGGTAGTCTTTTTCTGAGCTGTTTTGGTCTTCTTCTTCTTAGCTTTTGTCCTCTTCCTCTTTTCTGCTTTTGATGTTGTTTCCTTCTTTGCCTTAGGTTCAACTGTGGTTGGGTCATGTTTCTCTTCTTCTCTCTGTTGTTCCTCTTCTTCCTCCTCTACTTGAATATTTTGTGCCTCTTCATGGATTTCTTTTTCAAGTTCCTCTTTTTGCTCCTCCTCTTCACTGCCAGATGGACTAAGGTCATCTGTGAGAGTTTTTATGTCATCTTCCCTAGTCATATTCCTGAAAATTTCCCTGGCTATAGGGATGGTTTATGTGTGGAGGGCATCCTCTACCAAAAACTTAATGAGCCCATGGTGGGCCAGTTGGTCTGGAACCCTTGCATTTAATTTGGTGCCACACTCTATCAAATATTAGAGGAGAAAATATGGCAGATTGAGTTTTCTAGATGCAGGTAGGTCCATTCCATATCTTAATTCAAGCAATAATCTGAAGTGATAACCATAGACTATAATGTATCTTCCTTCACAGGAGATATATTTCATGATCTGGTAGCTGACCTCACCCCATGGATGAGGTATACTTGTCCTTTTGATCCCATTCTCATCCTCTACAGGATGTTCATCAGGCTGAAAAATGTCTTTTTAGCAACCTATCCTAGTGGTTTTTCTTCTTTGCTCCAAGGGAGCCCAAGTGGAAGACCTGTGATTTTGCTGATAAATTCTGGTGTAAGCTCTATGTTCAAACCCTTGAAACGGACTATAGCTTGGGTTTTTGAATGGGGTCTTAAGGACATTAAAAATCCCTCTGTCACTTCCTCATCATACCCATGAATTCTCCTAAAGAAAGGCATCCAGTTTGCCCTGGTGAAGAGGGCTACCACTTCTGGGTGTTCATGCAATTTGTTGGAGCTCAAAGGCTCCTTTCTCATAAAACCACCTATCATGGTGTTTAGTGACTGCTAGAAATGCTCAGGTGAGGAGGAAGGTAACAAAATTTCAAAACCAGAAACAAAGGAATAGCTGAGGTTTGTCTTTCTGGAACCAGAGATGGAATTTTTTGTATTCTTCCTTTTTTTCACAACATCAATTTACAATTTTTCCCTCCCTTCAAACCCTGTTTCCAACCTGAATTTACTTCTCAGGCTTTTGGAGGAAATCGAATTTTGATAGAACAAAGAGTATATAAAACAATGTTTTTCTTTCTCACAGAATAAACAAACTTCCCAATGCAAATTCGTTTTTTCACAGGTTTGATTTTCTATGGTTGCATCCCTTTTTTTGCAAGAGAATACGGGGAAGAAAAAGACATACATTTAGTGCAGAGAAGAAGATGGAGAGACTGCATAGAATTTAGAAAAACACAGGCAGACTTTTGTGCTCACGTTCATTTCCTTTTTCAACCCAATACTTTGCTTCTAATCCCACGACCTTGTGTAGATATATCACATGCAGAGTGGGTTTCTGAGCCTACCTCTTTTCGAGCTCGAATTTGGAAAAAATTTCAATTTTTTCCTCTACAGACCTGCTCTCTGGCCTTCCTGTAGAAATGCTCCTGTAGACAATGTTCCCGCTCCTGTAGAATGCGATAAGGCTCCTGTAGAGCCCGATAAGTGGGAGGGTTTTGAAAACTGGCAGAGAATGACTGGTTCAATGTTCTAAAGGTGATAGGTGAATTGTTGTAATCGAGAACTCGTCGATGCAAATGAAAACGAAAGGTGGTGGAGGCTTCGACCACAGTGTACTTAAGCTGATGGCATGATCTGCGGTGACGAGGCGAGGTGACAGGATGGGTATGTTATCCCCATCCGGACCGTTGGTCCTACTCCAGTGCCATTATGGTATTTCATGTCGCCTGCCCACGATCACTTCCATTATTCCCATTATACGCCGCCACCACTACGAGTTTTGAGTTTTTCTTCCCGAGTTGACGGACCACATGTTGGGTCCCTATAATACTAGTGATTACCCCATTACTATTGTAGTTGTACCCCTTATTAATATTGTTGTGCCCCTATTGCCCCCATATTGTTATTACTGTGCCCCATAGAATCCCTCTATTGTTATTTTTGTGGCTTTATATTATATTGTTAGGTCGACTGGGTTATATTGTGACTCCTTAGACTCCTATATATAGAAATGAGGTTTTGTCATTTGAATCATCAAAGAATTGTTCATTTATGTAATGCAAAGGAGGTTTCCCCCTCGAAGAGGCTAAATTTTAAGGCGTTGATCTATCTTTTCTATCTTTTTCTTGAGCTAGTTTCATAACATTTGGTATCAGAGGTTTGGATTGTAGGGTTTCGCTGCTCCAAACAGGTCATCGTGGAATTTTCGCTATAACTTTTTTTTCTGCAACGTTTCAGAAGCTACAAAAAAACCCATTTGAGAAGACATCACGATGAATCTCGGGTCCACATTTTAGAGCTTTTTACGCTATTTTTTCAGAGATATGATCTAAGGAAGTTGGTCTTTTTGCAGACTTCTGAATTACATTCCAAACAGGCGACTTGGGGAAAATCATCATAACTTTTTCTCTGAGCATTGGATTGAAATTTCAAAAGAAGGTGTAGAAAGAGGATGGAATATAGTTTCTTGTATATATTTTTTAGATCCAAAGGTCGAAATAGTGACTCGTCGCATGTCGTGCAAGTTCGCTCTACGAAACTAGTCTATAATCAGGTCACTGCGGGAGATTTCGCATAACTCTTCCTAAGAGAATCCAATTTAGATCAGACTAGTGGCATTGGAAAGAGGACACAGAGGGATACCACAGGTTGCAATTTTAGAATTGGATGATCTGAAAGTACAGAGATACATCAGAGGCAATATCGAGCTCCTACAAAGTGAAAAAAAGGTGTTTAGATTCTTTTAAATTTTTGCTTAAGATTAGTTTGAAAATTTATTTTGAAGGAATTCAAAGGGCTAGTAGAGCATTATTATCGATAAATGATGCCCCAAGGAAAGAAAACGAAAACACCTAGTAAGGAACCTGAAAGCTCTAGCAAGACTCATGAAGAATAAGAAGAAGAAATGCTATATGATATATCAAAATTACAAGAACAAGTGCAACAAGTGTCACTTGCACAAAAAGCAACAGAATCTAAGATGGATGGTTTAAGGAAAGATGTAGAAGCTAAGATGGATGGTTTAAAGAAAGGTTTAGAAGCTAAGATGGATTGTTTAAAGAAAGGTGTAGAAGCTAAGATGGATGGCATGGAAGCTAAGATGAATGGCATGGACGCTAAA